>JAHKKF010517626.1:0-44516 GCA_019740295.1 Labeo calbasu | reverse complement strand
TTTAAGAGTGTATACACCAAAACCACTTTTTGTACCAGGCTGTAAACATTTTTTTCTGCTGTAAAGTTGGGCATTTTAACATGGGGAGTCTATGGGATTCCCTTCTAGAGCCAGTCTCTAGCGGCTCTAGAGACTGCAGTTTAAGTCACTTCCGTGTTGGTTTTAAAAGAAAGACGGGGAGGTTGCCGATTGTTTGAAAGTAGGACATTTAAACTCGGATGTTCTCTCTTACGACCTTGTCTGGAACACGGCATTACTTACGCATTGAAGAAGGTGGATAATGAAGGTGGATAACTAAGCCGAACATCTGAGTGTGCGGTAAAAAAAAAATTGATTAGAGCACCATCTGCTGTTAAAAACTAAACTCAGAATCGATACCAGAGATAATCGCCATGCATTCGGAAAATCTCAGAATCGATCCATGAATCGATTTATCATCGCAACCCTACTAGGAACCATGCAAATTCATGTTTCATGAAAACAATGCACTGCAAATGTGGACTAACTCTTCTACAGGTTACAGGTGCACACTATCCAAATAACACTAGAAATGAATAGAAGTGTGCAGTTCATACATTTAAAGAGGTATTTCTACCTGGCCTGACCCTTAAAAAAGATGGGAAAGATGCCTTCCCTGGTGAAAAACCAGCATATGCTGGAAGGTACGTAACCAGCATTCCAGCATCAAAACATACCTACCAGCAAATGCTGTTTTTTTTCACCAGGGACACCCATGTCCTAACTACACGCGACAACGCACCGCGACACGCGATAAAACGTATCTTTTCCATGTTATTCAGAGTTTTTGTCCTAACTAGCCATGACGCTGACACGCAAAATTCCTATTTTTAGAAAACTGTTTTTATTTCCGTGATATAGCGGCTGAAACATACAAACTATATGACAGTAATAATATCAGGTAATGATTATGTGCTTTATTCAAAGTGTGTCTAATGTGAGTTTGAATATAATTTTGCTTTACCTAATAGCCATACTGAAAGCAACAACAGATAGTTTACCTCAGATCTTGAAAATATATTAAAGCAAAGATGTGCGTTAAAACTGCGAACTCAATGCGAACCAACTAGCATATTCCATAACAAAAATGGTATCAGTCACTCAGTATGTACATTTAATAATCTTAATCTTAATATTAATATTCATATTTATGAGTTAGATTATAAACTTACAATTCGCTGCGAGTGCAGTGCGCTTCCAGAAAGAGCCCGACCACACACGCTTTTGATTGGCTGTGATGTTTGATTGATTCTATCGCGTCGCTGTGTCGCGACACCCAAATTGCTTGTCTTGTCTGGAATCTTATTTAGATTTAGAAGGTTAGAAGTCATGTGCAGAATGGTAAGGGCATCAGACAATGAAAGAAACGTTACTAATTTAGTTGTCATGGCACAAAATATAAAATTATTCAGGCCAGGCCATCTTACCCCCCAATAATTTTAATATATTTTTATGTTTAAATTGTATTTATAAATACAAAGCAAATATCTATTTTAGATTGTGTTTTGACAATTTTGATCAATAACTGACTAAGCATTGACCGACAAAGCAGAATCTCAGTAAAAGTGATTAATCTGAAAAGTAAATTTGTCCTATATGACTACATGCATGTGAGTGCTGTATATACATATTTATTTGTCAATATTTAATTGAAGATATGTCATAATAACAATTCTGTGAATTCAAACTGAATAATTTCTCTCAACTATAGCTTAGGTTTATAGCTTAAAACCAAAAACAGTAATATTCTGAAATATTACAATTTAAAATAACTATTTATTATTCTTTTGTGTCACATGATCTTTCAGAAATCATTTGAAAATGTTTTGCTGTTAAAGAAACATTTCCTATTATCAATGTTGAAAACAGTTGTGCTGCTTAATATTTTTGTGAAAACCTCATTACACATTTTGAAACAGAAATCATTTGGAATCATTTGTTTTGGTTTTAGGACAACTTTGATAAAAGGTTTTGATCCACTTCAGATGTTGACTGCTATATATATATATACACACACACACACACACACACACACATACATATACACACATATATTAGGAGTGTAACGATACATGTATTCGTACCAAACTGTCACAGTACGGACATCTCGGTTCGGTGCATGAGACCATATAACGAATACAGGCAATTCACCCTCAATCCAGAAGGGGGCGCCCGCAGTAATGCAATGCTGCTTTATAACCGCCAGCGGAAGAACAGTGAATACCGTGAGTTGCGCATTTGAAAACAAAGACCACTAGACAGTGATCATGTGCTGATTCTGAACGCGTCTCTCAATGACAAAAGAGTATAACGTTACTTTAAAGGGTTGCGTATTCAACTGTTTGCGAAATGGAGCTTTGCGATGTATCCAAATGCTAAACTCTTATTTAGTATGTAAATTATAGGCTTTCATACTTCAGTCGCGTTCCAACGTTGAAAACAATGAGGCGGGACGTTTGGTTAATTGTATTTTATTCTGAGTACCAACTGCGAAACTGTGAAAAACGTGCATGTTCTAAAATCTTCCATAAATCGCTAAGATTCAACAGAAAGTTAGGTATGCAAGGACTCTGATTAAGCACTGAATGATTGCTGTGCACTTCATTTCTCAACACACATCCGTACACTCTTATTTTGCCAATCACCTTTAACAAGAATATTAAGACAAGCCATAAAGCATGTGCACATTTATTTTCATGCTTTTCTGTGTTGATGACATCATCTGGAGGTTAAGAGAGCATGCTGTTGCAGGAGAAGCGTAGAGGGAGGTTGAAGCGTGTGGTCTTCGCTGCACTTCTCCCTTAACAAGCTCAGACTGGACTTGAGGGGGAGACGTAAACCATCACGTCTGGATCTGGCACAGAGCAGAGTGATATCAAAGAGCAAGGCAAGTGCAAGGACTCCTTCTCTCTCTCTGCCAGAGTACTTCAGCCATATGAGGCACATTAGAGTAATTGAGGAGCAATGGGCCGGGGCGTGAGGTGATCTCTCTCTCTCTTTTTTTTCCTTTTTTTTTTTTTTTTTACATTCCCCTGTCCTGTCCCACACACTTACCCCCACCAGCAGCCCATATCCTACCTTTGTCTAAGTCTGGAAGTTTAACTTTCATGTTTTTCCCATTCTTTTTCATCATTCCAATAATTTTCCCTTGGTCTTGTCTGAATTTTCATTTCCTTTTTTTTTCCTCGAAGTACAGCAATGGTAAATGCAGCCGCTGAAGTTTATTGATTTAGGTGGTGTTTTTTAATGGTAAATATATTATTATTATGATTATTATTATTATTATAATTCATACATGCATTGATCATTTGATTAATGATTTAATATTACAATGTTTTTAATAATAATAATAATAATAATAAATTATTATTTTGCATACATGCATTGATAATTTGATTGTTAATGATGAAAATTTGATATTACTAATATTATAATCAACATTTATTAGGGTTAGGGTTAATTAGCATTTTTGTTGATTTAGTAGTGTTTTAATTCTAAACTTTTATAATAGTAATAAAAATATTAAATATGATTTAATAATAATAATTATTATTATTATTATACATTTATTAATGATCATTAGTGATTAAATTTTAATAATATAATCAGCACATTTATAATAACATTTGAGTTAGTGTTTTTAATACTATACCTTTATTATAATAATAATAATTAATAACAGCAACAAAATGTGATATTACTAATATTATAATCAACATTTATAATCAGAATGTTTGTTGATTTAGTGCTGTTTTGTTTATTATTATTATACATTTATTAATGAGTGTTATAATCAACATTTAAAATCAGCACATTTGTTAATTTAGTGTTTTAATACTAAACCTTTAATAATAATAATAAAATAATAATCAACATTAGCAACAACATAATATTAATAATAATAATAATAATTATTATTATTATTATTACATTTATTGATGAATGTTAGTGATTATATGTGAATGATTATTGATATTATAATCAATACATGTATAATCAGCATGTGTTGATTTAGTGTTTTACTACTAAACATATTATTAATAATAATAATAATATCAAATATATTTACAGTACATGATTAGATGATGATGATAATAATAATAATAATAATAATAAATAAATACTGTATTGTTTTTTCATTCATCAATAATAATTTTAGTGTTAGCAATACCATTTTGAAAGTCTATTCTCCCTAGAGGGGGAAAAAAAAAATTTTGTGCTTCTTTTCTCCCCTTTAAGACACCACAAAGTGGCCTGAACACAGAGATCAATTAGCTCCTTTTAAGTGAGATCAAAGCGACGTGGCCCCATGTCCAGGCATGAAGGCCAATTAAACCTGACCAGAAGGATGCTGGTCCCCATGGACCACTCACCAATGGACACATGCTATGGATTTAGCAATATGCTATAAAAACGCCACAAATCTGTGTACTTCTCATTTGATATACAATATAAATAGTGTTATTTTGGAGGCCAGCAGCACAGAACGTCTCATTCTTTACTCAATATAGTAATCGTAATCATAATAAATGATAGATAATAAAATGGAGAAACAAAGTGTCAGTACAGGAGTGCAGGAGCGTGAGAGTGGAGTCGGAAGAGGAAACATCGAGTCTCAGTCCACAGACAGGTGCAGTGACCCTATCCACCTCTGGAGGTGCCACTTGCATTTTATGGGACATTTATGGTAGGCCAGCGCTTTTTACCATGGCCACCTGGATGCAATAAGAGCGCAGCTCCTGAGCCTGCTTGTAGGAAACTCTCAGGGGCTCCCGCGGGAGGCAGGCCCTGTTAAGATGTTTATGATTCAAAAAGTGGTCCAGGGGGAAAACACTGACAACTACAGAAAGGGATTTTGTAGAGGGAGCTTGTTTTCTTGTTACTCCCAACACTCCCCCAGAGAGCTGTTTTCCCTCCTCTTTTCCTGAGTAAACCCATGGGGAGAACAGCATTGATTTACATGTTTTTTAAACTGTTCTTAATTGTGTTTGTTGGAAGGTTAGGGGTGATTTGATGATCGGTCAGTTGGTTTTAGGGTGCATTTCATATATGGGAATCATATTTGTTAGTTCTAGTACAGAAAATCTGAATGAACTACAATAGAAATGAATCAGGTAGATTCCATTAAAAGTTTGTAAATTAAGTCACTTGTAAGTCAAAGTCCCCTGTGTCCAGATGGGCTGCTCTAATAACTTCATTAGGATTGACATACTTCCTGTTCATTGATATATAGGTCTGTGGTAAGACCTCGTAGCTTAAATCATAAATTTAATGCCAAAGACACTTTTTTAGTGTAATAATTTTGTATTTTTTACATTTTTTACATTCTCTCTATGTTTTACATTTTTTAAATTGTAAAATTTTTTGCATAATTTATATTATTTATTTGTTTATTTTAAAAGTCAATCATCATCATTATCATTATTATTATTATTATTATTATTATTATTATTATTATTATATAAAAAAATATTTAAAATTTTCATCCACATGTAAATCATAAGAACTACCAAATTGGAATGTACTACTGAAATATTAGTATTATTTATTATCTTCTTATAATAAATGTAGAAAATACTTGTTGTATTTGTGAGTGTATTGTATTTAATATCAAATTAAACTAAATTGAATAAAATAGCATAATTTATATTGTATTAAATTTGTATTAATTACTATTTTTATTACTATTATTACTGCTATACTATTGTTATTATGTTTAAAGTAAATGTTTTAGGTGTGGATAATTATTTTTATATTCATCCCCATATAAATCATAAGAACTATTCATTTTTAATATTCTTAAATTTAAATACTATTGAAATAACATTATTAAATGTTATGTAATATTCTTTTTTAATAATGTTATATATTACTTGAATATTTATTTACTTATTTTAAAAGTATTTTTAAACCTTGAGAACTATTAATTTTCAGTGTTTTCAAATTTAAGTGCTATTGAAATAACATACATTATGTAACATTATTTTCTATAATAATGTTATTTATTTAGAAATATTTCTAAATCATTAGAACTTTTAATTTGTAATATTCTTACATTTAAATACTATTGACATAACATTATTATATGTTATGTAATATTTTCTAATAATGCTAAGTATTACTTCAGTATTTATTTATTTGTTTGTTTTATGAGTGTTTCTAAATCACAACTATAATTTTTTAATGTTCTTACATTTAAATACTATTGAAATAACATTATTAACAAATATTTTTTAGTATTTTTTAATAATTATGTATATTACTTCAGTATTTGTTTTATAAGTATTTTTAAATACTATTGTTTATTTTAATTATCTTACATTTAAATACAATTAAAATAACATTATATATTGTGTGATATTGTTTTTTAATTGCTATATATTACTTCATTATTTATTTATTTATTTATTCTATAAGTTTTTCTAAATAATAATAACTATTAATTTTTAATGTTTTTAAATTTAAATACTATTGAAATATTATTATATGTTATGTAATATTATTTTCTAATAATGTTATATATTACTTAAGTATTTATTTATTTATTTATTTAGCTATGAAATAATACATATCCTCTGTTAGCCAAAGTCTTGAATCTGCCAGAGCTACGCTATTTAAAATAGTCAATTAGACACTTGGAAACTACATAAGACTGAGAACTTCACAGCTCTAATGCCGCAGGTCTGTTCTTTTCTAGGTTGTAACCCATCTTCCATGCTGACCTTTGATGAGGGAGACCACAGCAATAAATCCTGTGCAGAATCCACTCACACCTTCATGTTTCAGCCTGCTAACTACATTTGACCATTCAGGGGGTTCAAAACTGCAGGCTCTAATAGCCGAGCAGATGGTCCGGTAAATGATGGCCATGACACGGCTACAAATCTGAAGAGTTTAAACCAAAGCTGCTTTTCTACCTTTACACTTCTGACTGTACTTGTATTATGTTGGCCATACACTAAAAATAATTTCATTTTGTGTTAGCATGTCTGATGAAGGCCTCTTCGACACAGCATTCATTTCTGATTTGAGCTGAATTCAAGTATATTTTCTGTAACATTTTGTGTTCCAGCATAAAACAGAGATCAACAGCTCCGCTACAGGTCATTATTTATCCATGATCTTAAACACACGGGATCAGCGCTTGGACCGGTTTCAGTCTGAAAGTCATTTTTTGGTCTTGTGGGATACATGGAGACCCCCAGGTCAGCACATGCAGGGAGCACTGAATGTGTTGATAGAGATGAGGGGGTGCTGGATAGATTAGAAATGCTAGCTTTTGACAGACGCTGCACAGATCTTCATTTCCAGATCCAGCCAGCTGAGGAACATCTGGAGCGATCCACATTCAGATGCAGACATCGAGAGCTGTGCCGTGAGTTACATTTATAACACCGCAATGGTGAATGCAGCCTTGCGAAATTGTCACGTTTGTTGATTTAGGTGTTTTTTTTTTTAATAGGGATAGTTCACCAGAAAAATTTAAATTCTGTCATTAATTACTCACCCTCTCATGTCATTCTAAAACGTTCTAAGCAGTCAGTCAAGTTTTCATTACTTATGTATATATATATATATATATATATATATATATGTATGTATGTATGTATGTATGTATATATATATATATATGTAATACGATTAATGCAACCATTTTAAAGAAAAATGTTATTTTGTTATAGCTTTTGGAGCAGGGTGGCCGCCATTATGCAGTACTACAGCGTGTGCCGTCACGGGGTTGGTTTTGCTCCAATGGTAATTGAAATATTATGAAATATAATATTATTATGAAATATATGCAAATATATGCATTTGCTGATGAAGGCGCGAAAGAAAGCTAGATTTGTACTCACCTGCTGTCCGAGCCGAGCTGTGGCTTTTTGTGTGTGTACGTGCCGCCGGCGCGAACATAAACAATCTATCACAACGCGAGTACCGCATTAAAATATTTTTCAGAAAAGGTCTATCACAGCGTGTAAGTACCGCATTGAAATATATTTCTTATTGCCTCATGCTTGAAACTCTTGAATATTTAAACTATTTCTTGCTGTACTTGAGGTTTTACTGGGGCACGTGCCAGTAAATGGGGTCTAGCGACGCCCATGGTTCAGACAGGTGATTAGTTAACAGCAGGATAGCTAATTGTATTCTTAGGTGAACATAAAATATGTTCCATACAACTGGTGAACAAGTCAGTGTAATGCAAATATGTCTAATGGTCTGACATAACAATAAAATGCGACATGAATAATATATGAAGCTTTGTTTGTTTACATCAGGTTGCGCCTCGTATTATGAAAACAGTGTTTGGGATACCATAATCAAAACTTAGCATATAGACAGTTTAACGTTGAATATTCATCTAAATTACGGTGAAAACGTCGTGGTACTCTCGTGAACGCGCGTCGACACGGACGAGAAGAAATTGTGGAATTAAGTTAATATTTTTTGTTTTCTTTGCGCAAATAAAAGTATTCTGGTAGCTTCGTAACATTATGGTTGAACCACTGATTTCACATGGACTATTTTAACGATGTCCTTACTACCTTTCTGGCCTTTGAATGTGGTAATTATGCTGTCTATGCAGGGTCAGAAAGCTGTCGGATTTCATCAAAAATATATTAATTTGTGTTCCGAAGATGAATGAAGGTCTTACAGGTTTGAAACGACATGAGGGTGAATAATTAATGACAGAATTTAAATTTTTAGGTGAACTGTCCCTTCAATATTTTAAATTTACTGGTAAAAATTTTATTGATAATGTTTCTATATAGTGATACAACTGTAATATTATAAATTATTATGGAGAGGAAGGAGAATACAAAAATACTGTTTTGTAAAAAAAATTGTCAAGACAACATGGCCACCACTATTGACTAAAAATCAATACTAAAACTAGCAAACTAAATAAAGATCAGAAAGAAAGAAATACACCTTTATAAATTGGTATAAATTGTAACCTAAAATCTTAATGTGGAAAAAAACATGATACATGGGCATGCATCAACAACTGTTATTATTATTATTATTATTATTATTATCCATGAGAGTAGTAATAACTAGGTTGACAAAAAAAGAGAGACCAGAGGGCTGACAGTCATCAAAGCACCTGAAATTTAAAGTTGAAGTCTTGATGTGAAGCATTAAGCAATTACCTTGATCCCCACGTTTCCCCTTTAATCTTCACGGCACACTGTTGGTTCGCCATAATTACAAACCAGTGACAAATTTTCAGACATGAGCTCTCCTCAGTGTAGTGACTCGAATCTATTTAGAACTTCTCAGTGTTCAGGCCACAAGACTGGTTACACACATTTCATTTCAAGAGCTCTGACTGAAGTTATTCCTCCCACAAAAGAGAAACAGGGGATGTATGTTGTAAATGGCACGTATCCTAAAATCAGACTCGGAGCCGCCACTGAGCCTGCTTTGCCATGGGATGAATAAATCAGACTGGAGAAGAACCCAGTGGACAAGACAACCATCTGCTGAAAAGCATCGTAAATCTCGTCTAGTTTGGGAAACTATACCATTCCTTCAGTTGTGCTGCAGGATTTGCAGACCTCACAAAAGCCTTAACTCTTTTCCATAACAACAATGCAAATACCAATAGATTAACTGTGATATTATCATAATTATGAATGCACTACCATTACCTCTTTGCTATAAAAATTATTTGTAGCTACTAGATGTGTGTGCAGGTATTTCTTTTGGAAACAAATTTTTCCATGTTTCCATATGACATTTTCCAGATTCAGTGGAGAAATCAAACACATCTTCTCTCAACACAGTGCCTTTGTTAGCTGTACCTAAAATAATCTGTTTCATCTTAAGCTAACTTTGATCTGCGTCAGATCCTGACCTTTGATAGGGGAAGTTTGGATGAAAGCGTAATAATACACTGAAATTTGTTGGCTCTAAAACCTTTTTTTTTATTTTTATATAGTATATAGCGTGTCATTAAAACTTTACCTCATCATTTATACCTCTTTACATGTGCACTTATGGAAATTTCATCAACTTAAAGTTACAAATAAAAATCTGCTGAAAGTTTACTCAGGCCTTCCAAGATGTAGATGAGTTTGTTTCTTCATCAGAAGAGATTTAGGGAAATTTAGCATTACATCACTTGCACATCAATGGATCTTCTGCAGTGAATGGGTACCGTCAGAATGAGAGTCCAAACAGCTGATACAAACATCAAAATAATCCACAAGTAATCCACACCACTCCAGTCCATCAGTTAACATTCTGTAAAGTGAGAAGCTGCGTGTGTATAAGAAACAAATCCATCATTAAGGCAGATTTAGGGCAACTGTAGCTTCTGGCAAAAATGCAGAAGTCCCATAACCATAACACTTTTTCCATTTAAAAAAAAAAAAAAAAAAAAAAGTGCATCTGTTCTCTCACATCAACATCCACCAACATATTTGTTTAGAACTGTTTTGGCCTGCTTTGGCCTGTAAACATGCATATTTCTCTCCTGATTCAAAGGAGACAACTTTTGTTTTTTTAACTGAAGAAAGCATTATGGATAAAGGACTATTTTTAGCCCTTTATCCATTTAGAAAACAACAATGTACAAAAATCGTTTACACATTGGATGGCCTGAGGGTGAGTACATTTTCAGCTATTTTTTTTTATTACTGAGTCAAGGTTTTCTTTCAGAATTTTTTTTTTTTTTTTTTAATAATCTTAATACCATCAAATTGACATCCAAATGAATTGTCCTCATATAGCTCATAAATTATTAAATGTACTGGACCTGCAGAATCATTATTCAAAGAGTGTTTGCATTACAATGCAAGGTTAATAGTTTGGGTAGAAATGATCACATCTTTTTTGTTTTTATTTTTAATTCTCCCTCCTGTCCTTGGAAATGTGCTTGTCTAAATAGACACTATTACAAGTCAGTTGAGCTCTTATTTAACATTTGGGAAAAAAATTCTCTGAACATTTCTTCAATACAAAATACAACACTGTTTAAAACATCCAGTCAAGCGTCACAGTCTTACTACTAGTATGTGCAATTACAAACTTCCATGAAGACAGCCACGTGACGGTCAACTCCTTTTAAATTAACTTTCAGCTAACACTACGTTAAATACGTTTAGTACAGCGATTGGTAAATCTAAACTAGACTCCTGTTTGTTTCATCGTCAGAATGTCAGTGAAACTAAAGACGTTGATTGGCCACTGGAGGGCGATATTGACCCTCTATATAACACTGAGAATTGAGACAAGTCCATCTAGGGCAAACTGAACGGTAGGTGTTGAAAAAGTAGGTACTACTGCATAATACGTCCCTACTTGTCAATATAAGTGTGTTTAATGTTGATTAGTAGTTAACATAAATTTAAACATTGAAAATATATGAAAATGTACTAGTCAAAATTTCGTGAAGAAACATGACAACTTTTCTGAAAACAAAACAAAACTAATTTTCTGTTAATCGTTACGTATAATAGAATCGTATAACGTATAATATATTTTGTTTGCTATTATTATTTTAGTAAAAGTTTTTATTATTAACCTACATAATCGTACGCAAGAATATGCGGCTGCAAATTATAATAAAACTTATTGAAAAGAACTTTGCAAAGAAAAACGTCTTTTTTATTAAATGCTACACCAAATGTAATAAGCTAAGTAAGCAGCCTAATTCTTGTTTAGTTTTTAATTCCTATTTGATTCTTAATTACTGGCATTTGTAATACATATTTTTTTGAGTGAAAATAACATAAAGGTGCCTTTTATCTTGTTTTTAAGTCTTTGAAAAGTCCAAAGGTTCATTATAGAAAACTCTCATTAAAGATCAAAGTGGAACTTAAAAGTTCACTGCCACATACAATTTACTGTATGTGTCTGCTTCTCACTGCCATTAGCAGGGTTTGCTTTCTTTTTTAGGATTTGTTAAGATAAATGAAGGATTAACCCGCATGCTCCAAACAGCTCCGAGATTTAACCGATACCAAATACAGTGTATCTTTACTTTGTTCTTGTGTATTAGCCTTATGTGCAAAGTTCGAGACTTGAAGAAAAAAAATCTGGGAGATTAAAATTTAAAGCAGACATATTTTTCGTATTATTATTATTATTTTTTATTATTATTACAAAACATCATTAGAACTTCTAGCGCAGAAATTAACGCGGTTATACTGCAACTAAAATTTAATGGCGTTTCTTGTGTAGCACAAGTTGTTGTCGGAAAGTTGTTGACCTGTGCGTAAAATGTCGTATATTTAACGAATTGTTGTTTTGTATTCATTTTATTATTATTAGTAGTAGTAGTCTTATTAGTATTATTATTTACATGACGCAAAAAACGCTTACGCTGTCCAGAAGTGCTAGTCTAGAAAGGTAACTTTTTTTCCAAAACCATTTGAAAGCATTTTGCTAAACTTGTCAGTTGATACTACAATAGTCTAAATATGTCTGTATGCAAACCTGTTTATAAATCAATTTCGATGACGTTATTTCGATGCGATCAAACCCGGCGTAAGCATCGTTAGATGGCAGTGATGTTCTCAGAGCGCATCTCATCGCGCCGCGTCTCTACACTACACAGCTTATCATTTCAGTGAGACAAGCTTAAAGTCCGTGATGACATCTGAGGTGTTGCTGTAAAGCCTAAACACATCTCATACTTCACTTCATACATTTACAGTCAAAATTAACACTAGTTTTATGCACACTCCTAGTATACAGAGTAACCATTATTATTATTATTATTATTATTATTATTAGGGCTGTTATTAATGTTGTTGCTTATGTCAGAATTGTATTATATTGTTATAGTTGCTTTTATTTTTGTTTGCATTATAACCATTTATAATTTATTGTAAAGCGCTCTATGATTAATACTGATGTATCAAGGTTGGGCAAATTTAACGATGTTAAAAAATAGTGAACTTGCTGATAATTTAACATCTCGCATTACACTTAAGGGAAATGCTCCCTTCAGGAAAAGAAATTATTTGGCAATTTTATGTCAATTAGATTTTTTATTTATTTTAATTTTAAAATAGAAACTAAACAAAATACCCTTCCTTTGAATTTTATATTTTCGATTGATGAGCGTACAATTTAATTAATTTTTTTGTTTTTTTTTCGTCTGTCATTTAGCTAGCTAGTTAGTGGTTGTTTGGGTAGCCTACATTTTGAGCTATATTTTACCTCTTTTCTCAAAGTTTGATAGTAAGTATGGAAAACACATTTTTGCGAGCGGACACAGGAATACAAAAAATATTAAATGTCTCGTGAACATTTATCGTGTAGCTTAGCTTAAATCCAACGAAAAACGTCGATAAATTAGTATCTAAATAATGTCTGAAAATAAATATTTTTCATTGCCGTTGTACACTTTTCAGTCAAATATTCTGGAAATTCTGGATTCTTTTTCTTTTCATTTCCTCTCATTATTTCATTATTTTAATTTCTTTATAAACAAACAGTTTAAGTCCTCTTAATGCGTGTTGCGTTGTTCTTACCTTGTGGTCGAATTATCCGAGTTGTTTAACTAAAACAGTGTAGCAAAGCTTGCAAACCTTTATTGAGTTTAGATTGGCTTTTTCACCCTCTCTCTCACTCTCTATGGTGGTGCACGTGCCACACACCTGCTGCTCAGGCGCACCAGTTGGAGAGAGGGAGGGGGTGTCTGAAAGAAAACAATTAAAGAGACGTTCTCAAGCAACATTACATAAATCACATGTATTTGCGTTTCTTGCTTTTGTCAAAATTCTTCAGAGACCAGAGTTCAGAGCCCATCTCGTGCTCTCACTAAAACCCTTTCAACTTTTTGTGGGCACAACATTTGGGCCTTTGCGCCACCAGTGACGGAAGTCAAACGACTTTTAAGGGACTCTAAACATGTAAGGCGTTCGCCCTGATTGCCTTTCATGCTTGTCCAATGAGATCCGTCTTTATGAAACACTTCGTAAACCAGAGTTCCAAACAAAAGGCCAAGTCCCTGACACACACAAGTCACGCCACCAGCATATTGCTGACGGCCTTGGACACAGTTCATTCCTCTCTGTAGCAATTACTTTCTTCATAGCACATCCCTCCTGGCGGAAAAAAAAAATCTTAACCAAGCCTAAGCTAGTTTGCTGGTCTTAGGTGGTTTGCAAGCTGTTTTTCCTTTTCAGCAGACATAACTCGTTTAAATCAGTGACGCAAGAGCACCAAACATACACTCTAAAAACTGCTGGGTTAAATACAACCTAGCGCTGGGTAAAATATGGACATACCCAGCGATTGGGTTGTTTTGACCCAGAGGTTGGGTTAGTACCTAGAAGGTTGGGTTAAACATAAACAACCCAAGCTCTGGGTATGTCCATATTTTACCCAGCGCTAGATTGTTTTTAACCCAGCAGTTTTTAGAGTGTATTAATCTCTCTAATCCAGACATCTTTACACGACTGTCTGTCGTTTTAAATAACAAGCTATTATGAGTTTGAGTTTCCTAACATTTACCTAAGCCAATCTGTCTGTCATTAGGCCTAGCCGTTTGCAGATCATAATTGAAACGCAAGGGGGAGCCTTGCACAAATCTTGTTTAGGCACAAGTACGACCCTCGGGCTCCAGTTTCACTACAAAGGATGTTCAGTGAACCTCAATCAAGGTAAATGATCCATCGATCTCCCCTAATGATGGTGAGTCACAGCGTTTTTAACATTAAATTTGGAAATGGCGCCGCCATTTTTTAATTAAAGACACACTCAGTATTTTTTTTCTGCAAGGATGCAGGATCTACGACACCCCAGAAATAGCGAATTACTTTATTCTAACTCGAGAAATGTTCGTTAATACATGTTAGATAAAGATGTTTTTCATGTCATGTGATCTCAATATGGCAGCAACCATGACAGGCGACCCGCCCATGTAGAATAATGAAATCTTACACTTTTGAAACGTTTTAAAACATATTTTCAGAAACACTATTGGTTTATTTAAATTTAAAAGTATGTTTGTTTTTAACCGTTTTTATAATTTATTTAATATAACAATTAAATAATAATCCAAATATATATTGCACCATTATCTATTTTAAGTTTTAGTGTTTTTACTGCTTATGATTAAAACTCTATTGTTGTTAAATTAAATAATAATATCAATACTACTACTAATAATACATTTATCTCTACTGTTAAACAAGGTCCACAATTTATCATTGTTATCGAAATTTACAGTTCCTCCTTTGACTCACCTCCTGTCTTTCGATTGATTATTTAATCAGTAGCCTTTCTGATCATCGCGGCATTGCTGCAGTCTAATGGAGAAAGTAGCCTACTGAAAATACATCGTCAGCTGAGTTCGACCGAGAATAAACCGTTTAGAAGACTGTAATGAACTGGCCGCCGTGGCCTATGATTTTCTGAGTGTCAGCTGAAGACATTTATTTTTGAAGGTGTTGGGCTGGTGGGGGTTACTCGATAATGAAGGGTCGTCATAGGTATCTCACTTGGCGACTGCTTGAAGTCTCCTAAATGGCTCGGAGGTAGTACGGAATCCCGGGAGTGAGGCGGTAACAGGGGAGCGTGACGAATTCCGTATAACGCGAGGAGTTAAGCGAGTACATTCCTCCCTCTCAGTGTAGCTATATGATGTTTGGAAAAGAGCGTGTTAACTCTAATGTTTGAGTATATGACTTGGGGCATTGAAGGCAAGTCGTTGGTATTAGTTATATTAAAAACTGACGTTTGAGTGGGCAAATCCCATTATGTGTTATGAAACAATGAGCTAAATCAATAATGAGCATTTTCTTTTTTTATTTTGAAGAATTTTAAACATTTTAACAGAGGCTTTTTATTCTTCGAGATTGACTTTTCCAAATAAATACAGAGAGGACGAGAACTTGACTTGCGTGTAGTTAATCTTAGCAACAACTGAGGACACATGCAATTAATAAAGACCTGAAGATGAAAGGCGCAACCATTTGTGGTTCTCAACCCAAATATCCAGCACTGGGATCCTAACAATTGCTCTCAATAGGTAGCCAATGTATATCATTGGTAGTCATGGCTATCGTTAGCCTGTCTCAAACATTTGTGAAGCAGTGAGCTGCCATAAATACAGCTGATTTATTGTGTTCCCCCATGATCAAAACGGTGAGCAAAAATGTTTCCGTACAATACCGCTATAAATTATGTTGTGTAAATTTATTTAAACAGTTAAGCGAGTCTTCGATGTTTTAATAAGAACGAAATGTCTAATGGATGTATTTATTGGAATTTACTCTCTCGAATAAATTGGCAAGGTAACACAATAATACAATCACAAAGAAGCTACACATTTTAATAATGTATAAAAGATTCATCACTTATATGTCTTATCTGCATCGTTTCATTTATTCAGATGCATCCTCTTTTTATTGGTTTATTGTTTTTTTGATGAAAATAGATCTAACCAAAGCGGTCCCTCCGGAACAAAACCACAAAGCTGACTAAATAAAAATCTGGAACATTTAACTCATTATCTCGATTTTTATCTTTTAATCGCTAGTATTATTACTCTATCTCTGCCATCCTATAGAACTGCACAAGGGTTTGTTTTTTATTTCATCGGACTCTGTCAGCCGCTGTCTGTGGTTATCGGCCCTGATCTCCAGGTGCATCGTAGACGAGGGTCAGAAGGTTCGAGGCTTCATAATGGACACAAAAGCACAAAGCATGCGGACGGGCCAGGCGTGATGCTCCGCTACCTGATATCAAAGCCAGCAGCCTCTGCATGAGGGGAGAGGGCCTTGGAGCAACCGGAATAAAACCAAAGAGTAACATGCGCTTCAAGGTTTGAAGTGACACCATCTATTTACATCAACAACAATAACAGTAACATTTTACATCACAATAGGCAAGATACAATTTGGATGTTCCTGTGATTAATTACAAAAGAAATAACATCGCGTAATTGCAATCACGTCCACAGATTAATTACAAATTACATGTTTTCCCTTGTATTTATCGTAATCGCACTGTAACATAAACACTGCAATAAAAGTGTACTTCTACTGCTACTATTAGCCTGCTACTACTACTAATAATAATCATAATCATAATAGTAAGAATAAACATTAACATTAATAATATATTTCTGTTGTTGTTTTGTTGAGAGATTTGCCTTTTTTTTCTTTCTTTCTTTCATTCATTCTTTCTTTCTTTTTTTGCGTCGAAATTTCGTTAAATTGACAGAAGCGGTTGGTCATTAAAACGCAAATCATGTTGTCCAAAATGTCACCTACGTGCGACTGTTCTGTCTTTAAACACATTACTTGTTTTGAAAAATGTTGAGGAGCTTAAAATGCATTTTTACATAGTCTGTAAGGCATCAAAATTCATATTTGAAATGATCAAAAACATGAATATATATAAATGTATGAATATTTCTTTCTTTCTTTCTTTATTGCTTGCTTTGTTTAGGCCAAGCTTTAGTCTGAATTAGACTGTGTTTTTATACTCATTTGTTTCACCACAATTTTTGTAACGTTGTTTACCATCCTTGTGCGCCTCTAGTTTGGGAGGCAATGCGATTTTGGAGGCGGAACGCATTTAGTTCCACTCGGCAGAGTGCACGAACACTGGCGCACCAATAGCATCCCTATGTCAGTCAATGGTCTGCAAAGTGACGCGACCAAAAGGGGAGGGTGCTTTCTCTCAAGCCTATCTTAGTTTTGAGCTTTCTCAAGCTGCAGGGAGCCGAATGGCGCACTAATTTAAGAGTTAACGTTTAGACATCTCCTTTATGTTTTCGTGGATTTTTACTAATTTCCTGAAAACTTTTTGCGGGACAAGACGACTTGTGCACTGTGTAGGAAAGGGAGGATCTTCCCGTGCAGCTCGTGACAGCACAGCCGGGATACAAACTTTGCGCTTCGTGCAGAAATCGTCTAGATTGACTCGGTCATTAATTAACAGGTGAATTAGTGCGTGTTTTAAGTTTTATAGTTATGTCTTGTTGTGCTTCTGTGCCAAGGTTTGATCGAGAGCAAATACTAATCTTGCAAGTGCCCGTTGCAATGAAAAGTTTTCTTGAGCTGGCCATCTCAGCGGCAAAGCCGTGAGATTGAGATTTCTTTAATGTTGTGTGCTGTAGTTTTGGGATTTAAAGCGTGGACAACTCTGACAAATGTGTTGTTGTGGATATTACAACAGGTTCTAAGTCAATAGGACGGCGCTTCCTTGCTGGTAACAGTGGGAATATTTAAAGATGTTGGACGGTATAAAAATCGAAGACCATCCGCTGCGGTCGGGACAGGCTACACTTGGAGTTATGCTGGGTAAGTGATTGATTGTCTTCAGGATTATAGCCCACTATTGTGAACACGTATTTCTGGAGCACGGAGAGATAATTTCTGAGAATTTTATAATGCTGTTTTTATCAAGATGTACGCGAGAACTAAAGCTGGAACTGTGGCAGTCGAGCTATGCAGGCGGCTGGGATGCATCCTTCTGTGTCATGCATTTTACCGGCCGGCCGCATATCTGTCGAATAATCAAGGCTATTTCTTAGAGAAAATAACCCCGATACACAACTGACGTATAATACATTTTTTCTTACATTTTATGCGCAACGTAATGCATTTATTTTGATGCTCTAGTCTTGTTGTTTTTATTTTTTAGTTTTATTTGACACAAACGGTTATGCCTATCTGTCATTTACACACTTATACAAATATAATGGCTGCTTCATTCAAATAATTGAAACGTTTAAATACTGAGGAATAAAAAATAGGCCTACCGCAAAAACATTCACACACATAACCACACACGCAAACAAGCAACAACAATTTTTAAGCAAACTGGAGTATATTTTTTATCCAAATGTTTTTTGCAGGATAAATAAACAAAAATACAAATATTATTTAAGAATCACCATTATGTAAACTTTTTTTTTTGAGATGTAAATTTGATTGATAGTTTGTGCATTATTTAAAATGAGCATATATAATAATAATAATAATAATAATAATAATAATTACAGTAATAATAATAACAATAATACAATCCTATCGTACGTAGGCCTACTTTATGTTCTGTCATTTATAATTCACACGCCATTTGTTGTTCTTTTTCTTCAACGTGTCAAATTGGTTTATTTAACACAGCCTAATATTACAATTTGATATCATAACCACCTGTTCAATATTGCCCATTTATGTATCCTTATTTAAAAAAAAAAATCAGATGAAATTAGGGTGTTATTAAAATGATGCATTTGCTCTCCAGGGACGGAGTGCCATCACCAGGCGGTGTGTGAGGGGTGCCAGCGGCCGATATCCGACCGCTTTCTGATGCGAGTCAACGAGTCTTCATGGCACGAGGAGTGTTTGCAATGCGCCGTGTGTCAACAACCGCTCACCACCAGCTGCTACTTCCGGGAGAGGAAACTTTACTGCAAACACGACTACCAACAGTAAGGGCATGGATTATTTGAAAGATATTATTGGTGTAACACGCACGCAGGTTCATTGCTTCTGCTTGACATGTTTTTATTCAACTGCGATCAAGACCAAAAAGTGACAAATATTTATTTTATACCCACTAACACTCACAGTATTTCAGTTCGTAAAGTTGAACAGAATGGTGGCGTTGGTGGTATGATTTTGATGAACTTGTCAACATTTTAAATTTCTGTTGTTCTTACTATTGAGACGCCAAGTGTACTCGTCTTTATATTTCTTAGGCATTTATGTAAGTTATAGACAGAATGAATTTAGTTGTCTTGTTCTAAACATGTTCTTATTTCTAAACTGAGACTCGTCAGTCCTGTGATTTAGTAAGTGATATTTTGGCTTGAATTTTAATTTCAGTTTACGCTGCACTGGATAATTTTTAGCTGTGATTTTTTGAAACGCAATGGCAATCAAAATTAAGCGATTTAATGTAATTTAGTCTCTCTTTAGTCTCTTTTTTTTTCTTTCTTTTTTTTTTCTTTTTGATCTTTCGATCAGTCGAGGACGACATAATTATTTGATCACCTGTCGTATATACAGTAGGCCCAAGTCCATTTAACGCAGATGGATGCTGGTCATAACATATTAATTAATTCATCTTAAGTTTACATGATTTAAGTGAGACATTGTGTGTGTGTGTGTGTGTGTGTATATATATATATATATATATATATTATTTTCCTGACCGCTTGCAAATAATACACGCACTGGTGTTTCTTTTTAATAACGCACTATTGTTTATCTTTTTAATTTTTCCATTAGATTATATAGCTCATTTGTTATTGTTATTAAGGCTATTATTAATTAATGTTGTTGTATTTTTCAATCATGTGCCATTTCTATCGTTTTATTACAAAATGTTTTTGATTTAATTAACCATTAACCATACCATCATGAGTGTTAAAACGCTAAAAGTGATGTAGATACAAAATGCTTATTTTTTTAACACCTTATGCAACGATTAAAATCTTCTCGAATCTCACTTCTTATTCCTTGGTTATATAATCATGTGTAGTCGTGGTATAGGATAGTTTGAATGTGCACAGTGGGTGGGTGCTGTGTTGATATTCGCCGGGTCCTGAAGCTGTGAGTGGACCGCAGGGCGCCTTATGTTGCATGTCTTCTCCCCATGTATGTCACTACTTTTGCAAGCTTTTGTGTCAGGGGTTTTGAAATATCGCTCCCTCTCTGATGGTGATAACTGGGAGGTCCCTGTCCGACACCATGCAATAATTAAGGGCCATATCTACCGCCTGACTTTAATAGTCGCCGATTTCTTTCAGCTTGACCGTGTAGAGTTAGTGTTAACTAAATTAATTTCATAGCTCCGGTCTTATATTCCATTACCCTGGAGACGGCAGCTAGCACTGAGACAGGCCAAACATGTGAAAAAGGCTTTCTTTGAGTAGCCTACGGTATTATATTTAGACTGCGTTTCTTATTTAAATGACAGTTTGTTTAGCTATCATTGGGAAAAAAATGTATCACTTTTTTTTTTTTTTTTTTTTGCATCTACCACTTGCAGTTTTTAACCGTTTTCTAAGGCCTTGTGGATGTCAGTCAGATGTTAGGTTCGTGTAAATCATATTTTCCTGGTCTGATCTCCTTTTACTAAAACCTGCCATTTCATAAACAGCAGTTTAGTTTCAACACACACATACCTCTGCTATGGGGGTCCTCTCACACGCGCTACACAGGTAGCTCGCAGTAATATTTGTTTATTTATTTCGCAATGACGGGCCACTTAGTAGATGTAATTGGCACCTTTTTGACTTTTATGACGTTCATTTAGGTTGTACTTGTCAACCCCGCAAAGCGCCCGTGGCTCCAAGTTGAAGCCTTTGGCCGTTTCTGGTGGAACTCCGCCTAATGACATACTAGCATCAATTGATTCATGCCCTGTAATCATTAGAACCGTAAATCATGACATTGGGCAAACGTTCATATTCACACCTCTCTGTCAGCTATTTACAGCACGAGCTTACCGGCGGGAATTTATAGCTTGTTTTGGCGCGGAAATTTCACCTCGCTGTAGCTCAAGAGTAACTTGGAATAACAGGCTTTCGTTATTAGAGGATTAGCTTTGGAATTACGATCTGCATATAATGCTCTTTAAATGGCTTTTGCTTTAGCGCCACTTAAAGACAGGTTATGGAAATATCATTGTGTTTTCAGGCTATTAGTGGGAATTCTCTTTACTGTATTGTAAATTAATTGGAATTAATTGGAATTGCAGCGCCACTCCTAGATGCACCCTGCACTATTTTTCTTTCTTTCTTTCTTTCTTACTTTTCTAAAGGTGACAAAAATATTAAATAACCATAATAGACTACTATTATTATAAATATATACTATAATTTTAGTTTTACAGTTTTACATTTGAAATCCAGGGAAGTTAGAAATGCTCATTTCTTTTCAGTAAATGATATTATAATAACTTCATATTTATTTCTTCAAACACATGTAAATATAATTTATATATTTATTTTTAATTAATTACTCAGAACTATCAGGAAAGAGTACATTGATTTATTGCAAAGTAAAAGAATGATTGTTGCTTCTAATGTAATGAAAGTGTAAATGATGCACTTCCAGGTAAAAAAGTTGTTTTTGCCAAAGCTTTTTTGTGTGGTGAGAGACATGTTTATTGTTGTTGTATTTAATTTTTTCTTGTGATTTGAATTCTTCTCAAATAGAATTTCTGTACCATGAGAGGAGTAGGTAATAAGGGTGTCTGTGCACTCAGGGTTTGTGTGTGCATAGATAGATAGATAGACAGACAGACAGATAGCTTCTGCAGTGCAATTTTAAGGTGTAGTTTAACAGAAGTGTGCATATATTTCTGTATTATTCGAATGCTGTGTGTTCAAATGTTCTCGTCTGGCCCTTAGTGTCAGTGGAACCTGGCTCAAGTCTGTTGTTAGTCTTGGTCCAGGGATAATTTGCTTGAAGTAGGAAGTTGTGGACGATCCCCTGGTGTGCTGATAGTTCTATTTTAGCACCGTGGGGGCGTCCTCCTGCGATGTGTTGTTTTTTAATTAGCTCTGCTTTGCGAGCGGGATGCTGCATTCCCGCTGACATGAGTGGATTTTGGGCCTGGCAGTGTGTTTTCTACATGAATGGAGCCATACACCCTCCCAATACACCCTGACATTGTGTTTTTACCAAGAATGCCTTTACTGTCCAGTTACTGCTTCAATTAAAATAATGAATTGTGATGTTTTTGAATACTTGTATAAATATAAAAATAAAAATGTTTCGGCTATGTTTTGATGAATGTGTGAGAAAAGGTAGTACTAGGGAAGTGAGGCGGGTACTAATCCTGCAGCGTTCAGGGGTTTTTGCTTGCCGTTTTGAAGGCCCTCGTATAGCGCTCTGCTCTGGGATGAGGCCGAGTCTGAGCCAGCCTGTTCCTCTGCAAGGAAGTATTAGGTTTTGTGTCAACATTAGCCCAGCCCCTCCTGGCAGCATTAAAATGATGCAATCATCTGTCATCTCATGACTAGTGCCATACACCCCCCACCACCAGACGTTTAACGCTTTGACCTAACGGGATGTTATTCTGGTGTATAGGGGAGCATTAGATGACTGGGTTTTGCTTTTAAATTCACCCGTGGAATAGATTATTTAGTTTTCTCGTTTTCTCTGCACGTCTCTTCTCTTTTAGATGTGTGACCTTCGTTACTTAATGTCCCTGACATGTAACTCCACAGCACAGTATTTAACCATGAAAAATATGTATGTTATGTCTCTATGTTTAATGTGCCAGCCAGAGCCAAGTTTAAGGGATATTTATTTTACTATTTTAAATACACTACTTGCAGAAGCTAATATGTGACCCTGGACCACAAAACCAGTCATAAGTAGCACGGGTATATTTTGGCCAACAATTCATGATTTTTCTTATTCTTATAAATCGCAATTTCAAAAAACTGACCCTTATGACTGGTTTTGTGGGTCCGGGACACATATTACTCTATAGGTTATGAATGTAAGATTATGAAGATCTTATTTAATGATTTTCAAAAGTGAAGTGTTTCATTTTATGAACTAAATATATATATATATATATATATATATAAATTTGTAATCATTTGTTGTACTATTTATAATGTACTATTAATAATAATTACTAAAAAAAAAAAATTTTTTATGGATGTTACTGCATCATATATCTACATAAACCACCTCCTCTATATAAATCAACTCAATGCTAAATTGAATATTTTACAATAATGTATTGAGGTATTTCTAATCTATAATTTTAACCATTGTTTAATTATCCTGTATTAGATAATTAATGTGAAGCGTGTATTTTTTCACCATCATAACATCACCAAAACGAATTGCAGAAATAACGAGAGGAACGTGCCCCTTTTCATCAGTTGGTTGGGCAAACAGATATTCCCGCCCCTAAATGCAACTTACTATGCATTTCTAAGTTGGACCGGTTGAGATGCTGAGCCACAATGTTTATTTCAGGGGAACCAACTTACAATTTGTACTTTTTACTTCTTTGCACATATATACACTTATATCATCCATATGCAAATAAAAAATTCTTTCTGTTTTAGCATAATATTAACAAGCCATAAGCACAATATCTTTCCATCATTCCTCTCTAATGTTGCTGTAGGCTCTTTTCTTGTTTCTGTTCCACAGTGTTCTCAGCTTAGTGATGAAGCTCAGTGTCTCCACAGTGTTATTCCTTCACGGATACGCGAGAAAACGCTGGCACTGGGATGAAAAGTGGTGCCACGGGGCAAGTGGCTCACCCATGGTTCACTATCACACCCACCTAACACATTCTATCTGTGCATGAAGACATTATGCAAGTGGGTTTGTCTCAAAACAAGGATTTTGAGTATTAAAGCGAAAATATAGCATTTGTAATTGTAAAAACAACAGCAGCATAATCCAGTGATATAACAATAATTGGTTTCTTTCAAAGTCTCCACTTCCTCCAAAATAATCCTGGACTATTAAGTTGTCTTGCGAGAGTGTTTCAACTGTCTTGTCATAGACAAGAAGATTTAAGCTTGGCTCATGTCTTAGATGCAAGTTATGAGGATGATAATCAAATCTCATCTTGGACTTCTCAGACTCTTTCTCTCCCTCTCTTTCTTTTTCATATCCTAATGAGATTAGCCTCCCAACAGCCATAGTACTAGCCGATTTGAATGACAGGTCTGCTCCGCTATCCAAGGCTATCTTACTAAGCTCTTCGCCGCATTGTCTTCAATGGAGGGACTGACGGAAGCTGTGTGCCCTAATCCTCTTATTTGTGTCAGAGGGAGAAAAGAGGGAAGAATGAGGTGGAATGGGACAGTGCTTTGGAATGGCACCACTGCCACTTCCTCCCTCCGAAACCTCTCTCACAGCCAAGTGAGCATGAGAAGGATCTTAGGAGGCTCAGGCTCACAGACAGGCACAGTCACACACACATTAGGCAGTTTGCTCCCTCCATTTAACCCTTGTTCTGAAGGCATTTTCATAAAGTACAAAGCTCTTTATGGTGGAAAAGTCCATAATTATTAGGGATGTGCATTCCTAAAGGGAATAAATATGAGATTTTTCTCTCTTTCTCTTTCTCTCACAATTATATCATTGGGTAATTACACATAGTAGGCCTATATAAATTGCGGACATCTGGGAGCCGCTATGTGATATGCGAGATTGTCGATCACACATTACTCTGTGTTTACTATAGAGCGGAAGTACTTACCACACATTTTACAAGATGTTTGGCAATGGTGCTCAGGATCTGCAAATCATTGGCCATCGTCCTATAAGTCATCTCTCCTTACTATGTGATAAGTCATATTTTATGTAGCTGTAATGTAACAGGCTACCTAGCAAGCGGCTAAACGTGTCCTGACTCCGTAGAATGCATTACACCGTGTCTACACCGGATGCGAGGAGAGCGGCGCTACACGCCAAATCCCCGACAGTAAACTGCTGCCGCGTTCTATTTATGACGTGCCTCACACAAGGTTCAAATAATTTGCAACGGTCGCTTTGTCGCGTCCAGTGTAGACAGACTTTAACCGTTGCGGCGCTGCGCAACTGGCGCGTCCAGTTATTCGTTTACCAAGTCTTTCCGAATACAGATTATCCGAATAGCATTTTGTAATTTCAGCAGATATTCATGTACTGTCATAGTTTAGTCACCCTCATGTGGATTCAAACCTGACTTATTATTTTCTGTGGAGCACAAAAGGTATTTTGAAAATGTTCCTTGTTTAGACCGACGTTCTTTAAAATGTCATATATTATATGCCAAAAAAGAAAGAAAAGCATGTTTGGAGCATGAGGTTGAATAAATGATGACAGAAATATTATTTTTGGGTGGACTTCCTCGCCATATTAGAGCGTTAAGGGTCACTTGCAAGAATGACTTTTGCTTTGTGGTCTTTTGCGCCCGCTCAGTTTTCCTTCACGTGGAATAAGCTTTCTCCGGGTCGGACCCTCCTGGAGCTAGAGGTAATCTGTCTTCTGCTGGAGCTCCCACAGTTCTCTATTTACTCGTTCAACTAGTTGGAAGTCTGTTAGACTCCAGATCAGATGCTCTGAAACCAATCTGATTACTTCGACCAGCCAATTACCTTCTTCTTCGCGACCACAGTCCTAAAGCTTTGCATTCCGCATTGTGATATTTCTTCATTTTCATTCTGAAGGGAAAGAGAAGAGCAGCAGTTGGAACATTCTTGAGTGTTGTCATACCACCAAGATACTTGCATGGTCCTTTCAGGAAAATTACAATTGAATTCTTACAATTTAGCACATCATGATGTTTGTAGTGAACATGACAGATTGGATTTTGGTTGCCTAGAATATTTTGTGTGGTTGTAATATAAAACAGTGTTGCTGGAATCGTACGTTTTGATTTTTTAGCAATCAGCTTCAGTTTAGATGAGCAGGAGCTTAAAGTTACACTTTACAGCTAAAATAAAAAACAAGTTTAAACAAGAATTAATGTAAGTGCTTTTATAAAATTATAAAATTCATATTTCTGCTTTTAAATCCTTTAAAAATCTTCTATTGTAAATGACTTATTATAAGCTTCCGCTCAAAACTGTGAAAACTTGTTGCTAAAACTATGAAATCTTGTACCTCTTAATTGTATTGTACATGATAATATGAGTTATACATATGAGTGTGTGTTTCATCGGTATATGCAAATTAAATGGCTTCATCCTGTGGTGCATCAAAGCAGGAGTGTCATTGTTCAGTGTCTGTGTATCCGGGACAAAATCCTGAATCCTGAATGTTGCGGTCTAAATATTCCTCCTCATCTCCCTCCCAGGGTTGAGGGGAAGCTAAAGTAGGAGACTGGTTAAAGTAAACTGAAAAAACAGTGTTCTGACCAGCAAGACCTTCTGTTTCCCCACCCACGGTTCTGATCTTCTGTCGCTATGGGGATTGTTGCTGATCGGCCCATCGCTGACTGGACCAAGGAAAACAAACGTGAGCAGGAGATGGTGGGGATCATATTTCCATACCTCCATGGGACTGCGAGCCCCCCGCAAGCAGCTAAAATGATTTGTGCTGGAGGTCAAAAGACCCATGGCGGCTTCAAAAAGTGGAGAGTGGAAATATTTGGATGTTAGGAGGAGAAGGCACAGTGATGGAGAATGGAATGAAAGAAGAAGGAGAGACAGGAAAAAAAAAGAATTGAATAAGCAGCTAAGTGGATTGCAGATGTTTAAAAATTTTAATATTCTTCTGTCAGACGATTCAGAGGAGTTAAACACAAAGCCGCAGCAGTGTAAACACAATTGGTTTTAATTTTATAGTCATAGAAATTAGAGGAATATCTTGGGTTCAATGCAAGTTAAGATCGATCAGCAGAATTTGTAGCATAATGTTGATTACTACAAAGCTGCTTGTCCTTTCTTTTCTTAAAAAAAAAAAGCTTTTCTAAAAATAAAAATAAAAATTAGCCCCATTAACTTCCATTGTAAATGTCTCAATTGTAAACAAGAGACAAGTAAACAAGTTTTGTGGCAATCATTGAATGCTCTCGACTGAACTTGTATTGAATCCAGACTATTTTTTTAATAGAAACAGAACAGATTCATTTTAAGAGTTTTTTAGAGAAGGTTTCAGCTGAGATCTTCATGATGTCATCTTTAGGCCAGGTCTCATCTTGCTTTTTTAACACAGGGATGCCACCTTTGTGAGCCAAAGAAAAAAAACACAATTCCTGAAAGTACGATACTGATCGTCTGTGCCTTTTTCCTCCTTTCTCTCCCCCTCTCCGCTGTGTTTCCATGTCTCTCCTGGCTGGATGCTAATATTTCTCTGAAAAGAGCCACAATACATCTTCCTGGGAATTTCCACCACTCGCAAGTGCAGCAAAATGATCCTAGTCTAAAAAAAAAAAGGTGGATGAGGGAATGAAATATTGAGGACTTCTGAAAATCGAATAAGGGGAAATGATTTATTCCGTAGTGGCATTTTAATGAAGACTCATGTGTCTTTGTTTACATACGAGCAGCACCAAAAAACCTTAAATATTGGCTGATTAATATTGAGATGTTACGCATTCTTTGTTTTTGTGTCAAACAGTGCATCCTCTTTATTCTGTTTTACCTTGCGAATGCTGTTGTTTTGATAGTACACTTTTAACCAGTCCTCTCGATGCCCATCCTTTTTGGCAGGATTCATAACCACAAACACAAATATGCTGTTCAGACATAATAGTGTTTCGAAGAAACATTGAACCTTAGAATTGCTTATTCAGCGGTAAGGACTGAATGAGAAACAAAGCTGAACTCACTCGAGTCACATATGGAAAATAGATAGACCTGACTTTTGCATATTTCGCCCCTAAAAAGAGTCAAACATTTCTGTTATGGCCTCAAACATGTTCTCCATCTCAGACCAATCCATCTCCTCTCCTGGCTTCCCTGCTTCTGTTGTTTTTTCTCGGGAGTGAGTGAGTAAGTCTGTTCCCCCCTCCCGAGGTGGGCGTCTGTCTGTTGTCAGGCGTGAGGAGCGGCCCCTGCCCCTGCAGTTAGCAGGGGGAAAGCGATCCTGACCCCCGGCCCAGAACATGAAACCAGAGCCGGTGTGTGGCGCTTGGTGCTCAGCTGGAGAGGCGGCAGAGCCCTGATCTCCAGCTCCACATCACACCGTGCGCCAGACTCTCCTCTGCCCTCCTTCTTCAGCTCTGTAGTGGCGGGACACGGTGCCAAACCACCTGAGGGCAGAGCCTGAACGCCTCACGCGCCCAAAAACATCTCCGTCTGTGAGATAAACAGTCTGGTGCAATCCAAACAGTTTGCTGTCACATTCATCCTTGTTTGCATAAGCACTCTTTAAAAGAGTTAAAGGATTAAGAGAGAGTGTTATACTGTCTAAAATAATACACAAATGAAAAATTTGATGGAATAAAAGCAGACTGTAGTTACAAGCACAGAAACTATATACTAGTCTCTTTATTTGGATTATTGGTTGTGAGGTTCTGAATTGGTGTTTTAATTTTAGTATACAGAGGGTGTGGTATCTGTGACAAAACCTCTATAAAACATCTCAATGATGATTTTTTCTTTTTTTTTTAATTTATTTATTATTTTTTAATAATGATGATCACATTTTTTACAAATATCATATCCAGGGTCATTCAAGCTGTGACTGATTGACTGCCATCTTTTGAGCTGTGACAATTTACCCAACCAGTTTCATATTTTATTGATAAATTCTTGTCTGGTGGTGGATATATATGAGAAACCAGCTTGTCTGTCATTTTCTGTTTTCTGATTCTTGCATAAATCACTCCTTTATGCAAAACTGTATGAATCAGTTTGCGATTCAGTCTAAATCATTTAGACAGCTTACTTAGTTACCGAGTTGTCTGAGCAGCTTTCACTCACTAAAACAATGTGATAGTCCAAATAAAAGAAAACAAAGAGAAAAACATTGGATTGAGTGGAATCCATTGGAAATACTTTCATTTTGCAGCATTAAAGAAGGTCTTTACTAGATTCAACACCTGCATGTGAAAACTGTGAACGACTGTGTTCTACAGGAAAATACTTTTTGAACAAAACAGTGTCAAAATGTATGAAATCATTTAAAATAAACCTCCTTGAGTTTTTGGACATGTACTGTGTAAATACTATGGTACCATGGTGTTGCCATCAGATTCCATCACTGTACCATGGTACTGCTACAACTTGTTTTTTTTTTTTTTTGTTTTTTTTAGGTAATTTTGAATTTGGGAAGTGTTTCGTTAAGTCTTTTATAAAAGAGTGTTTGATGAATGAAATAATCCTGGGCGGTTTAATCAAAAATCTGCATCACAGTTTTTTTTTTTTGTTTTTTTTCTGCCGTTTTGACGGCTTATCACTTAGACACTGACTGTGCCTTTATGTTAATCAGAATGCATGAAACAGTTGCAGAACCACAGCATAATCAAACAAATAATTTGGAATGAATGGGAATGCAAACGCACCTGCTCTGACAGCAGGTGGCGCTTAAGGAACAGTGTCAATACAGCGTTTCTTTGGTTACAGCTGTAAATAAAGCAGCAGTGCTTTTAAATACTATGTTAATACGCATTATACGGAGGTAAGATAAAAATAAAATACCATCTAAATGTTTTCTGAAGACAGTCAGTTACGCTCAGAGATGCATTCATATAAACCCCTCACTCCCAGTTCAGTATTTACAATTTTCCATATTTTGTGTGTCATGTACAGCCTGATGTAGTATTTTCTCCTCTTTGCGTCCGTCTTTAGCATCTCTGGCTTCTGTTAACTGCCGTTTACAATTGATTTAAATTCTTAATTCTTAAATTTAATGGTTTGCATGCATTTGAAAAAATCACTTTATAAAAAGCTAATGGCATTTCACATCCAAAGTTAACGTAACGCTTCTTCTGGCGTCAGTTTTTAAATTTGTGTGGAATGTGCACAGACTGCACACAGGATGAACTGTATGGCGGATAGAGATGGCAAACGTGTCTATTCCTCTCAGAAATCAATTGTTTTGCCAACTGTAGCTGTATCTGCCTGTTATAGCCTGTGTTTTATATTGACAAATGGTATGTTTACGTGCAGGGGCTGGGTTACGTGCTCATAAATGTGTAAATTGTGTGTAATGTAAAAATAATTGTTTTGACTGTTTACACTGAAAAAACAACACACCCCAACATATATGCAGTAATGGCAAAATTTTTACCCAATATGTAATTTCATTATGATGATAAAGGGGTCCTGACCAAGCGTCAAAGAGTTGGGAGTAAGAATGTGTTGCAACTGTCTTTCTTTTAATCTGTGTCATGTGTTTTACCTGTCAGCAGAAGCACCAGTTTGGATCATTGGTTTTGCTTCAAGACACAAATTTTGCATCAGACATTAAGTGGCACAGTACTACAATTGCTGATAGTACAAAAGTCAACAAAATTTCCTTAAAATCAAATATTTTTTGCATTTGTTTAAAATTTGCATGTAGCATTGTTTGTTTCCGTGACCAGTGTTTTGATGTATCAGAATAGAAAATGCAACACATTTTTGGTCCACAAAGCACCCCTTGAGATTAACTGGTCTAGGTAAGATGTTCTCCCAACCAACTTACATACTATTAACAAAGCAAGGACAGAAATCTAAATCATAGCTTTCTAAGAGAGCCTTGCAAACATATCGTCCATAACGTTGGACCCAGTGATGTAAGCGGAGAAGAATAAATGATCCACTCTGAAGTGTTAAGTGCTTTAGTGTTATGATATCAAATGGAGCATGAAGGCTTGGACAGAGGTTTATGATTTCACTTCTGTATCCCTTTCATTGCGCTTTCCTGTCGTTACTTCCCAGTCTCAGAGCAGCTGTCTGTCACTCACACGTGGGCTGTATTTGCATACAGTTGCTGAGTTGTCTTTGTATGTGACTACACAGTGTCATCCGTTGAACACGAGCAGATACGTTCATAGTAAACCAGTAAATCTCTGATTTTGCTTTGTCCACAACAAACCTGCAGTCTAATTTAGAAAAATACCACTGTAAACCATGCGACGCTCACACACGGACATAGATGCTCTGTATAAAACCTCTCAGTGGCGAGATGGTGTGGGTGTTTGGCCTTTTTATCAAAGCGCAGGGTGGCGTATTTGTTTCGTGGTTTTCAAGTAGTGCCGACATTTCTGTATCTGACAGGCTGCAGAGCTTTTTGAAGAGCTGATGTTCAGTTTATTCGCAGTGGAAGGGCAGCTGCTGTATCCTCTCAACATTTTGGCCTGATCCACCAGTTACACGCTCGCAGGCACGCACATACGCACCGCACATCTGCATCCCACATGCTTAGATACACGCGTACACATGTTGTCGGATTTGAGACTATAATCAGATTAATTGGTCCATCTTTCCTTGGAAAGCGAACATGCATTGTACGTTAAAGCATTTTTTTTACAACAGCCGTATCGATGTAACATTAACCAGAAGCCATGCTCGGAGTGTGGGGTCAGAGGGAGACTTGAGGGCCCCTGACATGACATCCTAATGAAATAAAGACTGCAGAAAGAGAGCAAACGCAAGAGAGCCGCTCCGAATTAGCTATTAAGAGAGAAGAATGATTCCTTTTCTCCATACTGTGCTCACAAATTATACCCCTAAAAGCATTTTCTACCTTTTTTGTTTTTAAAAATGTTAACTTTTACCTCTGATGTTATGTCTCCCCATTTGAGAAACATGAGTAAAAATCAGTCATGGCCCCATGAGGGAACCCGAACATTAGTTGAAGTATGATTCTAATCCTTATTAACATTCTCCAAAGTCATGCATGAAATATGTTTTGTGCCACACTACGCACCATGTGTTTTTCTTTTTCTCCACAAGTATTTTTCAAACAGAGATCCACTACACACACTGCTGTGCATTATTTTATTATAGGGTTGAAGCTTACCGCAGCCCTGAGAGTTTAAGAGAAGGAAAAACTGGCCTTGATTTTCCACCAGGGTTTGGTTCGCTTTGTCCCAACGCTCCTTTCTTCTCTGCTATTTCGTAGTGATGTCATCAGTGCAGGTACAACATGACGTTTTATTCACAAACAGGCTGTTCCTCAGACAGGCCTCGCATTATTCCAGCGCATGTTTTCTCGATATCGACCTCTCCTCTTTCTCTGAGGCTGTATTTCTCTCTGTCAAGGTTTTAAGTCTCCCAAAAACTGTATCAAACTCCAGGGAGAGATGTATGATCAATCAAAAGGCTCAAACATCATTATTTTTGAGAACTCCAAGTATCTCCCACCCATGTGGGGTTTGTTCCCCCTTCGTGGGAGACATGCGAGCAGCTGCGAAGAAACTCTTTTGCCAGCCATCGGATGAACCTCAGCGGACATTCGTCAAGGATTATGAGAGTTTTTCTTTTTTTTCTGTAATTGAAATGTTACGTTCTTCTGACCAGCGAGAGAAAGACAAACGAGCAGCTTGAGAGCCAAACAGGAAGAGTTTGTGGACTCTTGGCTGGAGTTCGCGTAGTGTATCTGAAAAACACTTCTAGTTGTGCAGAATTTGAAGATGTGGTCTTATGGTTCCATGTTGTCCGTAATGAGGAAAAGGGAGAGAGAGAAATACGGTGAGCGGTTTCTGAAGGCAGCATTAACGCAGGGTTCTGTAGTATTAAAAGAGATTTACACCCCAATGTTTTAAAACAGTTTTCTTTAGCTCACTAGCTCCTCTTTAACAGATATTTCAAGGAAGCTATAAAAGCGAACCAACAACTAGAGCAGAATCCCTGACACAGCATTGGAGATCGGCCCTCGAGCCATACTGCATCTGAGACCCAACAACTATTGAGGCCCTTGGGTTTGAGTTCAACCGCAGTCGGTAAAAGTCAGAGCAGGATAAATAAGTAAGCAGCGTGCACTCTAAGGTTTCATGTGACTTTGTTAGGATATGTTTTTGCTCGCTTTCAGTGAAGACTAGGATTGTATAACCTGTGATTGTGCTCCTCGTGATACCTGTTCTTCTATTCTTCTGCTGGAGGGCCATGTTTGTGACCCAAATGCAGCGGTGTTGTCTGTTTCCCATGCGGTTCTTTTGAAGCATGGGGTGTGCGTGGTCCAGAACGCTTCTGCTCTGTGTCAGATGTCATACTCCCCTCTGGGCTGACCAACAGGCTCTCTTTGCACCCTGATGTGCCCATAATATTTAACGGTGCTTTGGCAACCCCAAATGGAAACTCTTACTTGGCCTCTGCAATCAGTGTTCATTTCTTCTCTGGTTGCATTTGTATTTCTGTTTCCTTCGTTATTATTTAATTAGTTATTTAACCCTGAGTCTTTGATATCTGTGAGGACATAGACCTCAATGGAAAATTGATGGAGTGACCTACGTCTTCTCACAGGGGTGCACGTAGAAGCAATAGTTTGTCAAGAGGTTTAGTAAGTGAGTTTTGAAGGTTTTTTTCTGTGTGTATAGTGCCTGAGAAGCTCTAAACAGATTTAATGATATGCTTTTGCTTTACATTAGACAGTTGGTGCACATAAACAATGCAAAGACCAATTGTAGTCCAGTTAACATGTGTAAATGTCACTTTAAACTAGGGCTGTGCCTGAATCCAAATACTGTGTTCAGAAAGGAAATTATATGTACTACGGAACCCCTAAAGGGAATAAATACAAGATTGAAGGAAAAATATAGCTATTTCAATGGTTTCTCTCCCAATTATATCCTGCGGTCGCTTTTTACTTTCACTTTCGAGATTCGCGATCACAGCAACTACCACAGTCCTAAGACCAATTGTAGTCCAATTAACATGTGTAAATGCTGGGCAAAGCTGAGCTTTTTTGTTTTTTGCAAAGTTAGGCTTACAGTCCACACTGGTGCTGGTACAATTTTCAGCAGGGCTAAAGGGAATAAATATGAGATTGGAGGAAAAAATATAGCTATTTCAGTAGTTTCTTTCCCAATTATATCCTATATATTTACTGTACATTTTTTGGTCGCTTTTTACTTTCACTTTTGAGATTCACACGAACTCTGTTTGTATTACAGAGCGGCAGTACTTACCACAGTGCTTGCAATTGCAGTCCAATTAATATGTGTAAATGTTGGGTGAAGCTGAGCTTTTTTGCTTGTTTGTTTGTTTTTTGCAAAAATAAGCTTACAGTCCACACTGGTACTGGTGGAATTTGTGTCTTTCTTCTATGGCACACAAAAGAAGATATTTTGAAGAATATCTCTGTACTTTTGTTCATGCAATGAAAGTTAGTAGGGTTCAGTGTTGTTTTGGACCGTTTTCACAATTATATCCTTGGGTAATTATACTGTACATAAATCGTTTTTGCGGTCGCTTTTTACTTTCGGTTTTGAGATTCGCGATCACACAAACTCTGTTTATATTAGCTACTGAGCAGCAGTATTTACAACGCATTTTACAAGATTAGACGTTTGTCAGTGGTGTTTAGGATCTGCAACTCATTCGCTATCGTCCTATCAGTCATCTCTGATTACTTGTTTATGTGGTAAGTGAAATTTAAAGTACTGTAATGTAACAGACTAGCGCTAGCAGGCGGCTAACCATGTCCCTGTAGTGGCTCGGTAGAACGCGTTATTCGTTCTCCGCCCTTTTCAAATATGGCTTCACTATTCGGGGACATCCCTGCTTTAAACAGTAACACTAGAACAATTTTTAGAGACTCTCATTCCACTGAGGAAAAGTGTATATTGAACAGCTATAAACAGACATGACATGGGATTTAAGGATTTTTTTATTTATCTCAGAAACGTCCTACATGTACAATTCCCTCACTACCTATAAATCAGTACCTTGTCATTATTAGTCCTTGGTAGTTTAATGACTATGCTGTATCTTGATTATATTTCAGAGTACTTTGTGTTGGGATGTGGACATCAGAGACTGATTTCTGTAAGGTGCCCATTCTTTATCTCGGTTTTCATGTCTCGGCTGTCCTCCTCGAGATGGACACTTGCCCTGTGGCAGCAAACCACCAGAGGCCTGTAGGTAATTGCACAAGTGGTTGATATTTCAAAGCCTGCGCTCACTCGCTGTCCTCCAAATGCGTTTAGGTGCTAGACTGGGAGCGTGTAACCTGTTCTTAAGATATTTCAGATAGAAAGAGATGTCATTTTCCAGAGGTTGCATGAGTCCGTTTCATCCTTGAGATTTGTGATTCTGGGGATGTCCATGCAGATGCATTGCATCAAGCCCAGGATGCACTAAAAGTGTCCTTCGCACGTAGCTGTTTATGTGGAAGGTTCATAAGACCCACAGGATCAAAGAAAAGGCATGGAACGGGAACAGGAAAAATAAATAGAGAGGGCATGTTTTTTCTTACTCTTTATTTTTTTGTTGTCAACACTGTTAATCATGTTAGCATCGGCTTTACAGCTCCTCCCACGGCGGGAGCTCATGCTGTGGAGAGTTGCCCATTATTTTAATTCGTTATTTTTATTACCGTGAAGAAAAATAAAACTGAGAAAACGCAAAACAGACCTCTTAAACATAAGAACAATGGCAGTTAAATGAACAAGAAAAAAGAAACCCAAAACTTCACACCACAGACCTATATCCTATTTCTGCATATTTTTTATTGCACTGTAGCAATTTGTTCTCTGAAAGGCCAGTGAGCAAATGAAGATCATACTTGACAGTTGCTTATTTCTTTCCTACATTCACCATCCCATTTGTTTATTTTTCAGGTTTGCTTTGCATGGAAACATTCATCAATCCGCTGTATAAATGATACAATGTGTGTCAGGCAAGTATTTGCAATAAATGCCAATCCTTTCGTGTTCAGCAAATCTTAATTGACCTGATTGCCATGCGTATCTGCTCTCCGACCGTTATCGTTATGAAAACACAGATGTTTGTTTGTATAACCATTGCGTATCCCAATACATTTACCACTTCTAAAACCAGTAAACTGATTCCCATCCGAGCGAAACATTGTTTTTTGTTAGAAATCGTTTTTTGGGGCCGTGCAGGATTGGGTGAAACTATTAAGGATGATTCTCTGATTTATTTACGGCCACACAGACCTCAGAAATGTGTGGTAGGGAATCCACAAGCACATTTCACCCCATAATCAGAATTTATATGCCAGTGGGGTCGCGAGCGATTTGTTTTGGCTGTCTGTTGGAGTGCGAACATGTGCGTATGCAGAGGCTGGTGCAGACGGAAGGGGCGAATGGCCTCGGAAACCTCTGGTTCCTGTCTCTCACTTCATCTGTTTTACTCTCTTCGAGTTTTAATTGGGAGTTATTGCTGGTGAGATAAGTGTGGGGATAAGCGCGCTCTGATCTATGAGGTGCTTGGACATCGCCAGTCTCGTGCAGTAACAGAATGTGTTAGGGGTCTTGGGCTTGACCCCTGCTCTACTCCTCTTGCCCTCTGAGGACGTCTCCTGATCTCTCGCACATTTATTAATTCCTCGTCCTCTTCTTTTATTTATTAAAACCAACCAGTAACTTTTGATTTCAAACACTTGTTAAGCATTACCTTCGCTCTTCTAAAAGGGGGTTTGGCATCTATGATTCCAAAAAGAACCTTTAAAGGGATGTTTTTTTGTTTCCTTTGCAAACAAAAAGTATTCTTGTAGCTTCATAACATTACGGTTGAACCACTGATGTGACATGGACTATTTTAACGATTTTCTTACTACCTTTCTGGGCCTTGAACGTGTCAGTTGCATTGTTGTCTATGCAGGGTCAGAAAGCTCTCAGATTTCATCAAAAAAATCTTGATTTGCGTTCTGAAGATGACCGAAGGTCTTACAGGTTTGGAACGACATGAGGGTGAGTAATTAAATGACAGAATTTTCATTTTTGGGTAAACTGTCCCTTTAACATCCACGGAACCTTTAAAAAAGCAAAAATGGTTCTTTTAAGAACTGTACATTGAAATATTCTTTGAGGAACCGAAAATGGTTCTATGGAATTGCTTTTAGAACCTTTACTTTTTAGGGGATGTTCAAGGTTCTTCATGAAACCATCGATGCCCATAAGGAACATTTACTTTTATGAGTGTGTTTACAGAAGAGTTTTTAGGGGTATCGCTCATGCCAGTGATGGTGCACATAGGGCGACAGGAGCATTCCAGCCGTGGCCGTGTTAATGCTCAGCCTAAGGGGGGTATTAAGGAATGTGGCGGCTTTGAAGCTATCCCCTCTTTCTCCTTAGCTTTCTCTCCCTTGCTTTTTCTGGTCTCCCAGCGTTCGCCTTGATCCCTCCTGCCTCCTTTTTTCTTCTCCCCCTCGTTATTTATGGCCGTACCCATCCTTCACCTGTGAATAGATGGTGAGGATGAAAGATTACTGCTCTTCAGGCGTGCATGACTGTTGTTTCACATGGATTAATGGGGCTAGGAGTGCTTTCCCTAAGCACAAAGAGACAAATTTGAGCATTAAATTAGACAACTCTTACATGCCAAAAGTGTTTGCTCATTGGACAATCGCCAACTTGTTTCCAGAGCCTGTCAGAGTAAATCACCTTAGATTCACTGATGAACGCTAATCCTGTAAGCAAGCATAAGTACGCTAAGATTCTAGACCTTGTTAGATTCTTTTAAGCTAAAGTAAATCTTGCTTTGAACGGTATATTTTAAGACTGCAGGAATATGCTGTGATGTTTCAGAAGTAGTTACAAAAACTGATATTATTTTTCTTCCCCTTGAAGTTCAGTGTTGAAGCTTGATGTTGGATGTGTAGTTCACTTACACCTACATAACGTTCTGAAATTTTGTGCAGTTGTGATTGTTCATGTAACTATCAACACTCATTTGAGAAGCCTGTGAAATGATTGTGAGTGCAGTTTTATTGTGTTGATGCATTGAAACACCAAGTTGGAACGTGACATATCACATATTGAAGGGCTTGTCCTTTTTTGTTTAAATAGTCAATATTCTTAAGTGTGTATGTCAGCAGTGAACCATTATTTGCTACTTGGCTTTAGAGCGACAGATATTCTCAATCTACAGCATTTTATTAGACAAAAAAACTTCATAAGTCATCAATATTTTTGGTCTTTTTTATTGAAGAGAAATTATGCATATTATAAATGTATGGAAGCCTGTTTCCGCCACTGAATAAAAAATGTAAAAAAGTTCATTGTGACTTTTTATCACACAATTCTATTTTTTATTTTTTTTATTTTTTTTTTTTTTGCAGAATTTTGAGATATAAACACAGTTCTGAGAAATTAAGTCAGAATTGTTAGACATAAACTCACAATTCTAAGAAAAAAATTTTTCCCCCCTAGAATCGCAGTTCTGACTTTATAACATCCAATTGCGTGTCAAGTCAGAATTGTAAGATATAAACTTTTATATCTTAAAAATATATAAGATTATATTTTGCAATTCTGACTTTATAACTTCCAATTGTGAGTTTATATCATGCAATTCTGACTTTATAACTGACAATTGCCAGTTAAGTCAGAATTGTGAGATATAATTGCGAGAAAAAGTCAGAATTGCAAGGTACAAACTGGTATTTGTGAGAAAAAAAGTCTAAATTGTTATTTTTTTTTAATCTCGTGATTGACTATTTCTCACAATTGTGAGTTTATATTATACAATTCTGAGGAAAAAAAAGTCAGAATTGTGAGTTTATAACTTGCAATTGCGAGTTTATATCACACAACTCAGATATTAAAACTGACAATTGCCAGTTAAGTCAAAATTATGAGATATAATTGCGAGAAAAAGTCAGAATTGCAAGATACAAACTCGCATTTGCAAAAAAAGGGGGGAAATTTATGCAATTCTGCACAAAAAAAAGTCAGAATTGTGAGTTTTCACAATTCTGACTTTGTAACTCACAATTGCGAGTTTATATTTTTTATATTAAAAAAGTCATAATTGTGAGATAGAGTCACAATATCCCTTTTATTTATTTGGTGGTGTAAATGAGCTTTCATATAAATCTGCTAAAAATAAAATTTTAAAATTTTTGAATTTTTACGTCAGTCGAACGTAACTGACTGAGGGATCATATATAGTAGTGATGCACTGATGAATAAAAAATTAAATAAAAAAAAAAATTGAATCAACTTAAAATAATTTGTTACCTGGCTGCCTTAAAATTTTAAGTTTAGTTAACTCAAATAAGTTTAGTCAACTTGAAATGTTAAGTTGTACTAAGTGACAAGTTAGATATTTGTGTTGACTAAACTTACATTTTAAGGCTGCCAGGTAACAAATTATTTTAAGTTGAAGCCACTTTTTTTTTACAGTGCAAGTACATTTAGGTATCATTGCATCATATGTACAGTATGAAAATTGGACATTCATTATTAGTGATTTCAAACTGTTAGTGAAAGTTAGATGACAAAGGTAATGTAAAAAAAATGTATATACTATACTGATTAATAAAAAATCTCTTACCAATGATACCAATTTATCATACATCACTAATATAGGTGACCTCAACAAGATGTAAAAAGCTAATCAAATTTACTAATGTTTACAATTATAAAGTTATGAGTGTATTTTTCAGCGTATATACCACAGTGGCAGTTTACCACTGATACCTGACATCCTTCAGGTGCCTTCAAAACTCACCACCTCAATCCACTTGAGCATACATCGATTTACATACACACAGAGACAAACAGCGACACACTTTCCTGTTTGGAGCCTTTAAACACAGCTCACTGCACATTAATCATTAGATCATGTTGCGATCACTTTTTGAGACCACGGGCCACGTTTAGCCACGTCTGCGTCTCAGGACCCCCGGGCTGACTCCCTCAGTGCCTGTACCTGTTCCTCCATTATTAGCTCTGGATCCAGAGAGTGTGGCTGCTGTCTCCTCCTCCCCCCTCAGGGAGAGCCATAGCTGGGCTGTGAGATGAAGTCGGGCAGGGGTGGTGGGGAAAGGAGTGCTGGCTGTGCTGTAATTACTCCATTGATATTCCTTCCACAATAACGCTGTCACTGCTCATTTGCATAAGTGCTTCTCGGCTCTCGCGGGAGCAGATGAGCACAGACAGAGGAGGAGAAACCTGGAGGAGTTTGGTTTTCAGTTCAGATTAACGGGTTCTGCTCGTGCCGTCATCTGTCCTGATCTATCCCCCTAGAAATACACAGATATATAAAGGTGTGGGCAGCAGTCGAATGCTAGGGGAGGGACAGGAGATTGTCCCTCGAGTTGGACCATCAGTGTCAGGATGCTGATATGATTAAAAACATGCAGAGGTCTGTCTTGGTGCAACACAGCTGACCTTCAGTGTCAGTTGAGATCGTATGGTTTCATTGAAATTCTGATGTATTAGTTCAGGAAACTCAACTAAAGTATTTGAGAGGTTCACAAACTTTTGTGCTTTGATGTAAAAGTTGGTCCGTCTGTGTACTTTCTTACCTCTCTATCATGAACATAATAGGTAACAGCCGAAATTGAAATCGCATGTCCGCAAGAATTCATCACAACACAGTGTTAATGGATTATTAGTCAACCTAGTCTCAAAAAAGTCTACATAATTTGTACATATTCTTACAAGTTTTTACGCAGTTTGAATAAAAGAGAGATTGAAATAGTATTAATATATAAGTAACACTTTATAACAAGGTGTCATTTGTTAACATTAGTTAATGCATTAACTAACATGAACTAACAATGAACAGTATATTTATCGCAGTATTTATTAATCTTTGTTAATGTTAGTTAATAAAAAATACAGTTGTTCATTGTTCATGTAAGTTCACAGAGAATTAACTAATGTTAACAAACACTTGTGATTTTAATAATGCATCAGTAAATGCTGAAATTAACATTAAGATTAATAAATGCTACAGAAGTATTGTTCATTCTTGGTTCATGCTAACTAATGTTAACTAATGTTAACTAGTGAAAAGTGTTACCAATATATAATATTCAACTTTGCAAATGATTTCTCAAACATAGAAATAAAACAAAGATTTACAAGAAAATACTTTTTAAGTTTTTCTTTTAATTTTTATGTTTAACTGAATTACTTGCCTTTTTTTTTGAATACAACTCTCCCCTTACGAAAATTAACCATGGTTATGTTACACTAACCATAGTTTAACCATGCAACTTGTAGTAAAACTGGTTATAAAAATGGTAATGAATACACCAAAAAACATGGTTACTACACCTCTAAACTATAATACTACTACACTATAATAAAACCATGGCTTTAATACAAATAAAACACACAAAAAAACATGGTTTCTATAGTTAAACTATTGAAACCACAAATTATGGTTATGTTAACACTAACCGTAGTTTAACAATGGAATTTGTAGTAAAACTGGTTATGCAAATAGTAATCAATACGTCAAAAAACATGGTTACTACACTTGTAATATAATAAAACCACAAATTAACCATGGTTAAGTTACATTAACTACAGATTAGTGTTTTATTAGTGTTAGACCATTTTACTACAGATAAAAACCAAAAAAACATGGTTACTATAGTTAAACTATTGAAACCACAAATTAACCATGGTTTTGCTACATTAACCGTAGTTTAACCATGGAATTTGTAGTAAAACCGAAAAACAATGGTTACTATAGTTAAACTAAATTAACCGTGGTTTTGTCACAGTAACCATAGTTTAACCATGGAATTTGTAGTAAAACTGTAGTTATACAAATGCTAATCAATACAGCAAAAAAAAACATGATTACTAGACTTTTACTAAAATAAAACCATGGTTAATTTTCTTAAGAGTCAAATCAACTAGCCCATCGCAGCTGTATGGAAACTCTACCAAAATACTTTCACTCGTTTGTATGATTTAAAATATTTTGAAAGAACTACAATTTAGCTGTAAAGGAAACTAAATTTTGCTATATGAAGCAATTTCGGAGCCGTGTTCCTTTATTCAGCGATTGAGAAAACCTGGAGTGGATTTGAAGCACAGTGATCACTGAACATTCGCTCCATTCCATTCACATACTCTCACCCCGAACAATCACTGCTGGCATGATCAAATACATTTTTTAAACATTGTCTCATATGGTTAATAAATCTGCTAGTTTAACCTTGAATATAAGACCTTGTATGGCAGCCACCATAAACATCTGCATTGCCAAAATGGTTCCCGGTTTCTGTGACGGTGTGCATCCATCCAGCCTTGCCTGCACAGAGTACACGCTGGGTAGATTTTGTGGATGTGTGCGCCCGTGACAGGTCCTCCATCTTGGTAGCGGGAGGTGTTCGGAGCCTTTATTTAATGTCACTGATCTTCGCCTCAGCGCTGGCGTGATGAGCATTGGTCATTGGCTGTTTCTCCTCTATTGCTTTTTCCGAGCAGGCTGAGGCCTCGGCTCTCTCCCCTCGGAGTCAGGCCCTCAGGCTCCACATCATTTATTGCTGTCAAGAGTCAGGGAAGGAAAAAAGATGGGGTGATGAGTAGAGAGCGAGAAGGAGAGGCAAAACAGAAGAGAGAGTAGCGATTCCAAGAGGGACGCGCGGAAGCGAAACACAGGCGATTTAGTCAAATCTCAGCTGTTGAATATTTAATGGAGCCTGCAGTGTTTATTTAGTTAGCCTGTCGATTTTTAGCACACTGTCAATAGCGGGCTCGCACGTCGGGCCCTGATGATCTTTAGTGTCTGCGCTCCCTGGGGTCCAGACGCTAAACACAATTATGGATTTTTTTTCCCCTCCCTCTCCCGTTTCTCGCTCTCCCCCACCACCGCAATGTGTTTGATATTTTTACTGATCTAATTTGCAATCTGGTAGTTTATTGTTTGGCATTTTAGTGGCGCTCAAGTGGCGAAGCAAATTCGATTTCTGCTCATAATTCTTTATAATGTCATTAATGCTGTTAGCGCACAGGCGCGGGTCTTAAATAAAAAAATACGCTGGGAATCTGTCCGCGGATGCGCACATTCCTGCTTTTATTGTCTCTCCTCCCACTTTCATTTCACTCATTCGGTTTTTAATTAAAAATCCTTGCCGTGGTTTTCTGTCATTGTGAAATATGAAATTACAGTTGTATTGTATTTCGGAAGAAACAGGAAGCTGAGCCTCCGCTAGGATGTATAGCACCGTCTCACAGACAGTCGAAATGGGAAAAACGTCACGTAAGGAAAATAAATAAATAATTGAATGAATGAATACCATGAGGGGAAGATGCTACATTATTCGGATTTGCATCAAAACAAGGTTATTCACCATTGAATCTCCAAACATTCTTAGCAGTTTGTTTGTTCGCTCTTCCTGCTTTTATTCTGAAATGTACATTACTCTTCACGTCTAAGTGTCCTACGTGTTTGAGCGCTGGCTGATGGGGAGCACGCGGCAGGTTAATAGTGATGGTGTGCCGCGTGCTAATGGTGATGGTGTGCGGCTCTTGTGAGGGATCTATTTGCTGATGATGGATGAGCGGTAAGCCACTCAAGGCCTGCGATTTTCCACACTCAAGAGTCTGTCAGCTTTTTAAGTGGACGAGCACAATTAGCACTGAAACCAGAGCGCAGGCTAATCTGATGGCACGCTTGACAAACAGAGAGCTAGAGAGAGGGGGGGGAAGAAATGTGCTCTTTGCAACCAACCTGAAAAGAGATTAGAGCAATGGTTCCTGTCTACTATGACTGAGAATGCCAGGGATGGATAAGCATAAGTGGGTGTTTCTTCAACTATGGGCACTTTTTATTGTTTTTTTGGGTTGATTTTTACTGAAGCTAACAGATTTCAGATAATAATTATTCTATATTTCAGTGTTACTTTTAAACGTTTTACTATGCTTTAAATATTTGTTTTATTTTTCTTAAATTACAAGTTTCAGATAATGATTTCATGCATGCTCTTTATTTAATTATTATTATTTTTTTATTACAAATTTCAGATATTTTTCTAACTTTTAAACTTTTTACTATGCTTTCAACATTTAAATTTATTTATATTTCTTATTAGAGATTTCAGATAATGCATTCTTTCATGCATTCTTGTCATTTAATTTATGTTTAATTAACTTTTTATTTTTTTATTTCTATTTTTTATTACACATTTCCCCCCTTTTTGTTAATAAAGTGTTACTTTTAAACTTTTTACTATGGTTTTAACATTTAATTTAATTTATTTATTTTTTAATTAAAGATGTTAGATAAT
>JAHKKF010517625.1:0-20067 GCA_019740295.1 Labeo calbasu | reverse complement strand
ATTAAATTTTGCCATATGAAATCTCTTTTTTCACTCCGTCTGGGAGCACTGGTAATAGTCATCTCTTAAAATCCCACTTGGCAAAGATTTAGTATCCTTAAGCTACAGAAATGGACCCCAAAATTAGCACATAATTTAGTTTTTTGTTAAAAAAGGCTTATTTCAAATATGTGCATATTCATTAATGGAAGATTGTATCATTTAGACAAGACATGACCTGCCATCTTTAAACCCTGTTCCCAAAGAAATAATAATGGAAAAAAAAAAAAAAAAAATGACACATCACAACCACGGATTAAAAACCAACCGTCGAGTTTAAAAGCACCAACTTCACTCAATGCAGGAGGCTGACATGATTCGCTTATATAAAAAAAGTCAAATATCTACATAGCTTCAGATTAAGTCGTGTTTAAAAAGATTACTAGTACTTCACATTTCAGCTAGTCTGTATGCAAGCAAGGCTGATTTCCGTCGTACAGCAAATAAAAGGGTAAAAATGAGGGATACGCAAAAAGATACCGTTAAAATCCAAACAATAAAACCATCTCTGTGAAGATTTCGAGATCCTGCGCTGTTAGCGTTCACCGCGACTCGGTAAAATGTTCTGGTAAAAGTGTCCTAGGAGCTGGGGTTTTAAAATGCTGGCTAAAAATCACAAATCCACGGGCAGGGGGGGGGGGAAGGGTGTTGAGCGTTAAAATCTATCCAATAGCGTGGCTCGTGGATGGGTGGAGTTGAGAGGAGGGGCGTGGCCAGCTGCAGCTCATCTCTTCCGGCGGCAGGTACGTTTGTGATCGGCGTGCCAGTGCTCCTGCTGGCATTTGATGGAGCAGTACGACGTGTTCCAGCAGCAGTGGTACATCGCCTCTTCTTCACAGTTATAACACTGAAAGACAGAACAAACAACAATAAGAGACTTGCACACAAGAGTTTTGAGTTTTATTGGTGCATTTCATCATCTGTTAATTCTAGCACTTGATTGGACAAAAATCTCTGGAGTGCGGAATGAGTCATCAAGGCTATCTTTGGTTTGTTTTCCCAGTAGAAAGTCTAAATTTTATGCTAAAAGTGAGTTTTTGTCTAGCCTCAAATCTGACCTTATTCTTCAATGCAGAAATAAGTCTGGAAATAATGAGGAGAACAACAACGTGCAGTAAATGGTAAAACTGTGCACTAAAAACCAGTATGTTCATAAGCAAGATAACGCGTTAAAATACTATGGTAAGACACACCAATCTGCAATATCAAGCAGCAAAACAAGCTGTTTTGTACAGCTAAAAATAGCTGGACACGGATGAGACCAGAAGCCACACCCATCAAATTTACTAATGGCCACGCCCGCTCTTACGAAAAAAAAAAAAAGTGAATAAATAATGAGAAGAATAACAGCGTGCAGTAAACGGTAAAACTGTTTGCACTACAAACCAATGTGTTCATAATTAAGATAAGACGTTAAAATACTATGGTAAGACACACCAATGTACAATATCAAGCAGCAAAACGAGCTGTTTTGTACAGCTGGATGCAGATTAGAACCGGAAACAAGACCCATTTACAAACGGCCGCGCCCGCTCGGCAAAAATAATGTGGATATGTATTAAAAGCCACAAAACTCTTATTTTGAGAGGTTAGGTTTAGAACTCGCGGTGGGCAATGACCTAAATCTTGTCACATTATGAGTCATTTCACTATAATACATTCATGATGTAGTTATTTTTGCTAGAAACAAGGTACAGTACCAATATAAAATGTAACATTTTGATAATAGAAACTAATACCAGTCTAACTAATGTAAGAAAAGGTTTTCAAGCAATTAAATACAACACTATATTACTAAATACTAAATAAAGACCAGTCTAGTATTTGAATAACTGCGTTTACTTAGAGCTGCAGTCCGCTTGTGTTCATGATTTACAAAATTTATATAAGTGAGTACATCATGAATCCATTTTCCAAACCGTGTTTTTGGCTTTATCCTAAATCACTACTATAATAAGTTTTTATATTTGGACTATTTTAGACTGGTTCTGGTAGGAACCGCTGCGGAGTAGCCCAGTGCCATTTACCTGCGTGACTCGTCATAGACATAAACACAGAGAAGTAGCTCCGGCTATAATGTTGTTCCGCAAGACGCATGCAGTTCTGTCAAGTTACATCAAAAGTTTACAGCGCCACACAAGTAACGAACTACAGGTTTAAGCTGTTTAAGTTGTGTTTCCGTGAGTACTCGCTAAGACTGATATTTTAAAATTATTTTGTATGTGTTTCACCGTTAAAATAAGTGGCGAATGAGGCACTCGCACACAGAACGTTTCCTGTCAGCGTCCGAGCGACGAATGCAGATACTAGTTTTAATATCAAGCTCGTCCCGCTCTTTATTTTCTCATTCATTTGTTTTTTTTTTTCTCTACAGCGATTCAAATATTATAATAACATGACGATGATATCACGTTCTACTGGACAAAATCGTGGTTTCCAAACACAATTGGTTCTATTGTTTCAGAACCATACGGTGAGCAACAACATCACAGGGTGGTGATAGGTTTCTCAATAATGTGTCATTATCCACGTTAGCCAACTAAATTCGACTCAGTTTATCTACAGAGCAATATAACACAGCCCCACATCACATTATTGACTTAGACAATAATTGTTCTTCATTTCCTAATTCTGCCCTCAGAGCTGAAACATTTCTCAGAAGACAATTTTGGAGTTCAGGTGAGTAATATGCTGGAGAACCATTTCTCATCTCCTAGCAACACGTAGAAGCTATAAATAGACTGTAAATACAACAACATGGTGGGCAAATTAGGGCTTCTGGGGGGACAATAATGAAGTTCAAATATTGATGAAACTGCCAGGAGGGGATGCTCTTCAGCAGATTATGAGTCACATTTTAATGGATTTTACCTGATTTGAACACTATTTTAGTAATTAATGACCATCACAATGCATTCAAAATCTGGAATGGGAGCTTATAAAACAGTCTTAACTTAAAAAAAACAAACAAAAAAACAAACAAAAAAAAAACATTGCATCTCATCAGTAAGCTTTCAGTAAGTAAATGTGCTAAAGTGCAAAAGTTTTGAATGTTACAGTGTAATTACTTAATTCACCACCTTCTTATTCATTTAAAAAAAAGAGAGAAATCCTTAGAAATTTTAACATTTACTTGAATATCAATATATGAAATTGAACTTATAACTCATAGCTGCTCAAAAACAGTCCAAATTACAAAACCTACACTACCAGTCAAAAGTAAGATTTTAAATGTTTTTTAAATGAGGTCTTTTCTGCTCACCAAACCTGTATTCGTTTAATTCAGGGTACAGCAAAAACAGTAAAATTTTAAAATATTTTTACTATTTAAAATAACTGTTTTCTACTTGAATATATTTAAAAATGTAATTTATTCCTATGATTTTAAAGCTGATTTTTTAGGATCATTACTCCAGTCACATGATCCTTCAGGAATCATTCTAATATTCTGACTTGCTGCTTAAAAGCATTTTTTATTATTATTATTATTATTATTATTATTATTATTATTATTATTATTATTATTATGTTGAAAACAGCTGAGTAGAATTTTTTCTGGTTTCTTTGATGAATAAAAAGTACAGAAGAACAGCATTTATCTGAAACAGAATTTTTTTGTAACATTATAAATGTCTTTATCATCACTTTTGATCAATGTAAATCATCCTTGCTAGATAAAAGTATTCATTTCTATAGTTTCTTAAAATATTAATATAAAATAATATATAAAATATATAAGATAATATTAATTATATTATAATAATTCAATAACACCCATACTAATAGCATTTATTTATTATTTTATTCTGACAAAATAGGCCCGAATCCAATATGATGTCTGGTGCTTCTTACAGCTTAAACACCTTCTGAAAGTTCACTCACCCACTGCTTCTTCTTGGTCTGGGAAATAAGTTGTTTATGCTGAGCTACCATCTTCTTCATCTCCTCCATGAGCTCCTCTTTGCACTTATCCTTCACCTGTTTGCACTTTCTCTCCATCTCGGCCTGCGTGCTGGACACGGCTTTGTTCACCGCCTGCCTTTTCTCTTCCTCCATCTCCGCTCGCAACTGTAAGGACGACCACATTGCTGAGTTTGCTGCAATTCTCCCCTTTTCCACCAACACGGTGGCTTTCTTGGAGGAAAAGGGGTATCTTTGTATGTGGCCACAAGAGGGAGCCAAATATCAGTCCAAAATGAAAGAAGGTTCCTCACCTTGTCCAGAGCCTCTTTCAGGACACGTTCGGTTTCCCGCTTGTTCTCAGCTTTCATCATTTCTTTGACGTCGCTGAAGATCTTTGTGTATTTGTCGTGGCACATGTTTTGGCAGCTGCCCTCGCTGACTGTCTGAGTGCCTCGGTGTACCATGCGAGGAGCCGGCGAGGAAGAGGAGGAAGGCGAGCCAGACTTTTTGGTCTGTGTGGAGACAGACATCCGTTCTGGTTGATGTGGAACAGCTGTTGGGATTTCTTGACTCGAGCTGACGGCTTCCATCTCAGGCTCTGGTTCCTGATATAATGACAGGAGATGATAAAGGTGAAGTGAACTCTATATATCACATCTCATTTAATAAACGCACTGCATTACAAACCTCTTCTTTGGGCTCGGCGACTTGGGAACGGCGGCTCTTTTTAGCTTTGGGCTCTTGGTTGCCTTTTGACTGTCAACAACATGAAAACAAGATATTAAATAAGGGAAAGCCAACCTTGCTTACTTAAAAATTAAATGTGACATATGGCACCAAAGTGCTCACCTGTTCATTGGATGTGGAGGAGATACTTGACTCCGCCTCTTCCTGTCTCTCTTCTTGTCTTTCGTGTCTCTCCGACCTGTCATGTTTCTCTTCTAGCTTCCCCTTCCAGGTACGACCCTCCCGCAGGAACCGCTGGTGGAGCTCCAGCTCATCACACGCCTTCTTCCACCCCGAGCTGCGCTTCACCTGCAGCTGCTGCACGTTGACTGTGATCTCCTGGATGTTGTCGGAAGGAATCCATGCCCTGCAGCACAACAGACACGAGCCTGCTAGTTTCACAAGTTAGTTTGCCCACACACAGATTTACACCAGTTCTGCAATTAGGTGAGTCAAAAATAGTTTTCAGTAGGGCTGGGAAAACCCCATAATTTTTAGACTTGATATTATTGATATTAATACAGGTTATTATTTATATACAATTACATACGTATTACACACACACACTTATTTATTTATATCAGGGGAGTTTCCTTCAAGGAGGAAAGGGAGGTAGTATCTCCTCAAAATATTAGTTGAGAAAAAAAATCGTATAAAAATAAAATAATGCCACATTACGAAATATAACATAATGTGTATAAATCACTCAGTTTTTCTAAAGAAACATTGTCCAACAACGTGACCAAGAGGTAAAGTTAAAGCAGGAGTCTGCGTCTCCCTCGCCTACCCTGAGCCCACTGAGTTTTAACAGACCTCCCTAAAGTGTGTGGTGGGTTTGGTAGGGGGTAATTGAGAATGAATGAGGGAAAGTCACGTGAGAGGAGGCAACACCTCCATCACGATATTATTGGATATAACTGGTTATGTTCCGCTGGTTGCGATAAATCCCACCTCTTGTGTTCATGCACGTTTCGCATTCACGAATCAGTCTGAATGAACAATATAATGGCGTTAACAACTTGCACACTTAGATATAACCACTTTGTTACATCAAAACAAGATTTAAAATGGCATGAAAACATTATCTGTGGGTGTTGTTAGTGAGTAATCAGCGTGGTGAAATTTAAAGTAAATCTCATTGTCTGTGACCAACATTTACCAAGCTTTGACAACTGATGATCCGAAAAATACAAAAATAGGTAAAAGTTATATTATTAAAAAGAATAGCTGGACATAAGTTCACAAATAAAATATATTGTTTAAACTGTTACCTTGAGTTATTATTTTACATGTAAAATGCTTAAAAACACTAACATGAAGAGATCCATACATATCTTCAATAAATAAAATATTGATGACATTGTTAATGTTAAAAAATAAAATATTTGTATTTTTTTTCTCCTAGTGTAAGTAATGTTTATTTAAAGGGGTCATATGATGCGGTTTCTAGTTTTATTTTGTCTTGGAGAGTTACAAGCTTTTTGTGCATATATAAGATCTGTAAAGTCTCAAACCCAAAGAGATATTCATTATAAATGTTAAGTCTCAGCCACGCCTTCCTAAAACGGCTCGTTCAAACACGTCCCCACATCTCTACGTCACGGTGTGGGTAGATTTGCATAACAGCTCCCATACGTATATGCAAAGAAAGAAGGCGTAACTTTTTATACCGGCTGTAGTACTTTGAAAGTACTTTGTTTGGCCATCCAAAATGAGGACACAACTAGAAATCAGTGGTTCAGTTATATTTGCAACACTGTTCCGGAACAGTACAACGCAAATATTCGAGTGGGTGCTGCACATTTTACAGAGTACCGTTTCCTAAACCTGGGAGAGTAGCCTACAATGCCAGATGAACACAAAAGCTATAAAGTGGGGTAATTCCAACGTTGCAAGGACAGTATGGTGCTTCTGACTCACAGCCTGCAAGTACATTTTCATATTTTAAGAATTTGCTACTGATTATTCAAACGCAAGTAGTGCTTGTTGTTTGTCGTTTCTACGATCACAAATGCAGACGTGGTGTTATGTTTACGCAACGCATAAAAAGTCAGTATTTAGAGTCATTATAATCAGTAGTTATGTCCCCACTGGATGCAACAAATGCCTTGTTTATAATGGTTTTTTATTGTTTTTGTCTCGTCGTGCCGGGAACCGACATCACAACATGGTGTAACATTTCCATCACACGCTTGAGGTATTCGGCCAATCACACACCGGATAGCTGGCCAATCAGAGAACACCTTGCTTTTTAGAATGATGAGCTTTGTAAAAAAACGAAGCGCTTCAGAAATGCGGGGCAGAGAGGAGCAACAGTAATGTGCTGTAATGTACAGTATGTGGAAAATAATGTTTTTTGAACCTCAAACTGCACAAACACATTGCATTACACCAAATACACAAAATAATGTTCTTTTTAGCAACATCATACGACCCCTTTAACCAAAAAAAAAAAAAAAAAAAAAAGTGACTGGGACATGAATTTATAGTTTATTGTTTGTGGGGGGTCTTTGAAGACTTTGCCTCCTCATTTTAGAACAGCACTACAAACCACTGATATATAGATAAAAAAAAATACTAAAAATAATCAGTTTGTTTAAAATTGTTTTGTATGAACAAAACGAATGATGTTTATATTAACCAAAGAAATATCAATATTCATCTACATTTTTCTAAAATATTATACATATGAAATATACCTTATAGACAACTCTATGAACATGAAGGTGAAGAAAAATCCTTGAATCAATACTGAATCAAGTCATTGAAATGGATAGTTTGAAATGTTTCACTTGCCAGTGCTAATAAAACATCTTAAAGGGATAGTTTACCCAAAAATGAAAATTCTGTCATTAATTACTCAACTTCATGTCATTCCAAACCTGTAAGACCTCGGTTCATCTTCAGAGCACAAATTAAGATAGTTTTTATTAAATCTGAGAACTTTCTGACCTTGCATACACAGCAACAAAGGACATGTAAGGACATCAATAAAATAGTCATGAACACGCATCAAAGACTGACACAGAAGAGAAGAAGTGTTGAATGAATTTTTTTTTTTTTTTTTTTTTTTTTGGGCACAAAAAGTATTCTCGCCGCTTTATAACATTACATTTGAACCACTGATGTCACATGGGCTATTTTATGGGCCATAAAACGCTCTCGGATTTAATCAAAAATATCCTAATTTGTGTTTTGAAGATGAACAAACGTCTTATTGGTTTGGAACGACATTAGGGTGAGTAATTAATGACAGAATTTTCATTGTTGAAAAACTAAACTATCCCTTTAATGAGCATCTTAAATCACAAGACAAGGCAGGACTGCAAAACTAGTCTAATGATAACTTGTTTAGTTTTAGGATGAAGCTTCCGAAGTCTTACGATTGTCCTTTTAAATCCTATATTGTTCATGTTCGTAATGTAACCTGAGGCTCACCTTTGGTGCTGGTGACCAAAGAACCGAACATCCACCTGGTTGCCCTCCCTCTGCATCACCTTGGCTGGCCAATAACCGAAGCCTTTCATCCTGGCCCACACCAGCTCATGAGTCGGACTCTGATCGCAGACAAACATCGTTAAGTACATACAGAAATCACATATAAATCTGCAGGAATGAGTGCGTGCGTCTTTGCTTACACATGGGTAACAGAACCAGTTGTCGGGTCGTGCGTTCGAGAGATAGAAGCAGTGCCTGCACAACATTAACTCGTTCAGCTGGAACAAACAAATAATTGCACAATTCACTGTTCAAAGAGACCGCAAAACCTTTAACTATTAACATGAGAAGAATGCTGTTAAAAATCTAAACAGCAAAGCTTAATTATGTTTGTCAAGTGTCTTAAACAAGCTTAAAATTCCTCTTGTTTACTCAGTCTGACCTCATGGCATGTGTCGTTGTAGAGAAGTCTTGCAATTTCGGTCTGATCGCTGTTGACTGTTGACAGAGAATGTGGAATTGGTCAAGCTGACACTTGAGTGACGTGCACATATGTTGTTTAATAAATCACACTATTGGCAGAAGTTCATACGTCTCACCTCCGTGCAGAATAGCTGTGTTGTGAACAATAAGCTGAGCGTCAGCCCTGAACTCCTCAAAGCTTTTGTATTTCCCCTCTGAGATGTTCTGTAGGAGAACAGAAAATACATGAGAACATGCTGAGGCTTATGTGACCTTTGAATTATTTTTACTAGTGTGTACCTCTTGTATGTTATCCACATCCAGAGGCGTGTGGATCAATCTTCTGTACATGGGTTGCTTTGACTCCTTCCCTCTCTTGTGCAGGTCCACAGCCTGAAGGACAATCAGATGGAAGAAATCTGCTTCATATTTCAACTGAAAACGCTGTCTGTGATCTCTACATGATTTAGTGTGGAAAAAGAAAGAAGTGAAAGTGTGAAACACACCCTTTCCTTCATGCGTCCAAGAATGAACTTCAGGTATGTTGTCATTTCCTGTTTGTTCAAATTCTTCCTTTTACTGCCCTGTTAGTAAACATCACCACAAGAAACAAATGACTCAATAACCACATCATTATATGAGGTAACGTACTCTTAAAGGATTAGTTCACTCCAGAATAAAAATGTACTCACCCTTAARTCATCCAAGAYGTTCATGTCTTTCTTTCTTCAGTCAAAAAGAAATGAAGGTTTTTGAGGAAAACATTCCAGGATTTTTCTCCATATAGTGGACTTCAGTGGGGATCAGTGGGTTGAAGGTCCAGATTGCAGTTTCAATGCAGCTTCAAAGGGCTCTACACAATCACAGCCGAGGAATAAGCATCTTATCTAGCGAAATGTTTGGTTATTTTCTAAAAAAAATAAACATTTATATACCCTTTTAACCACAAATGCTCGTCTTGCACTAGCTTGACTTCACGCATTACGTAGGCGTAAGTATCAACCCAGTGTTTACAAAACGAACGTGCAAAGAAAGTCAGAGGGCCTTTACAAAAATTTTTAAAAGAACAACATTGGCCAATTACAAAGGTGGAGGAGAAAACAAGATGGAGTTTTTCACCCTACCCTACATTTATGAACCGACGTACACAGATGAAGAGCTAATGACACGTGAACTTTCCAACGTGATTTTGTAATCCGTGAAGTCGTGGATATCAGAGAGCTAGTGCGAGATGAGCATTTGTGGTTAAAATATATACATTTAATTTTTTTTTTTAAAAAAGACCAATTATTTCGCTAGATAAGACTCTTATTCTTCAGCTGGGAACAAAATTGAATGCACTGAAACAGCATTTTGGACCTTGAACCCATTGATCCCCATTGAAGTCCACTATATGGAGAAAAATCCTGGAATGTTTTCCTCAAAAATCTTAATTTCTTTTTGACTAAAGAAAGAAAGACATGAACATCTTGGATGAGTAAATGAGTAACAGGAAATTTTCATTCCGGAGTGAACTAATACTTGCATTTGGGGTTTATTGGTCAAAATAATAATAACAATAAAAAAAATGAATAAATAAAAAACACCAAAAAACAAAAACATGCTTTCAAATTCACACTACTGTTCAAAAGCTTTTTATAAAGTCTCTTATGCTCACCAAAGCTGCATTCATTTGATCTAAAATACAGTAAAAACAGTTACATTGTGAAATATTATTACAATTTAAAATAACTTTTTTATTTCAATATATATTAAAATATAACTTATTCCTGTATTGGCAAAGCTAAAGCTCAGTTTTCAGTGCCACATGACCCTTTAGAAATCGTTCTAATATGCGGACACATTCTAGATTTATTAAAAGAGAAGTCCACTTCCAGAACAAAAATTTACAGATAATGTACTCATCCCCTTGTCATCCAAGATGTTCATGTCTTTCTTTTCTCAGTCGTAAAGAAATGCTCATCTTGTCTTGCTCTGCCTGAACTCTGTGTATGCTGGTTTAAGACAGTTAGGGTATGTCGAAAAACTCCAATCGTATTTTCTCCCTCAACTTCTAAAATCATTTCAAAATCATCCTACATTGCTGCAGAAGTACCGACACAGTCTTTGCAAATGAACTGGAAAAAAGTTCAGGCAGAGTAAGACAAGACAAGCATTTGACATTAAAAAGTATATAAATTGAATTATTTTTATGAAAATAACCAATCGTTTCACTAGATAAGACCCTTCTTCCTCAGCTGGGATTGTTTACACATTTGGGATTGTTTGAAGCCGCATTTAAACTACATTTTGGAAGTTCAAACTCGGGGTATCATAGAAGTCCACTATAAGGAGAAAAATCCAGTATTTTTTTCCTCAAAAAACAATTTCTTTATGAATGACGAAAGACATGAACATCTTAGATGACAAGGGGGGTGAGTACATTATCTGTAAATTTGTGTTCTGGAAGTGGACTTCTCCTAAAATAATCAGAATAAACTTAATGATTTTTTTTTGTTTATAACAATAATCTTTTTTTTTTTTTAATATCCTGAACTACAAGCTGTTGGCAAGCAACATAATTTGGCAAACTAATGTAAAGTATATCAGCTGAAGTGTCTTCAAACGTGTCATAATTTTCAATCTGAACTATTAGTTTTCTTACGGCCTCTCTATACCCACCCTGCAGATGCCGCACTGCCAGTGGGAGGTTGTGTCTCGTGGCCGGTGGTCTTCAGACACACAGCGAAGATGATAGACACGGAAACAGCCGTCACACTCCATCACGTCCCCAGGAAGGTGACACTCAAAGCAGTACCAGTCATGACTTTCTGCTTCCCAATCCTGAAACACACAGAGTATAGTAATGCACATCCCCGCCCACCTGGGCCACCACCAAGCTCCCGGGAACAAGACCGTCGATCCAGGAATGATTATTCTTTTCATGACCTGCAAATAAGAGCTTAACCAAGTAGATGGAAGATCAGCCCTCATACTCTGAAATGTTCTTAAAATTTGTGACTAGAGCCCAGAGACTACTACATACTAATATATATTTGGTTTTATAATATTTCTAAGTATATTCTATCCTATTTATTTTGGGATAGTTACCCAAAAATGCAAATTCTGTCATTAATTACTCACCTTCATGTCGTTCCAAAACCCGTAAAACCTTTGTTCATGTTTGGTACACGAATTACGATATTTTTTATGAAATCCAAGAACTTTCTGACGCTGAATCAACAGCAAAACAACTACCACTTTAAAGACCCAAAAAGGTAGTTAGGACATTTGATGTAGGATGTTTTCCTTGTGCACAAAGAGTATTCTAGTAACTTCATAAAATTAAGGTGGAACCACTGATGTCACATGGACTATTTTAGTGATGTCCTTACTACCTTTCTGGGCCTTGAACGTGTCAGTTGCGTTGCTGTCTATGCAGGGTCAAGAAAGCTTTTGGATTTCATCAAAAATATCTTAATTTGTGTTCCGAAGATGAACGAAGTTCTTACGGGGTTTGGAACGATATGAGGACGAGTAATTGATGGCAGAATATTTATTTTTGGGTGAACTTTGCCCTTAATATATAAATATAAATATAAATGTGTGTGTGTGTGTGATTTTTCTTAATCAAAATCTGAGGCTAAGAGAAAACAGAGTTTGAGGGCTGCTCTTCTATGATTAGCAGTTTTTCCAAAGCACCAAATAAGCAAAAATATAAACCCACTCATTAGTTATAATAATAAAACAAACAAACAAAAAAATATCGTAAGTGTATAATATGTTTGATATTATAAAAGGAACATAAGCATGTTACATTTTTGCATTTTGGTTCAATTTACATGACCATTTCTATGATGTTTTTACAATTTAAATGAAATGATTATGAACAAAACATGCTTTACCCAGGAAATAGTTCAAACCTGGATAAAGCCTGTTTAACATGGATTAAACACTCTCAAGATACTTTGAAAGCAACAGATTTAACAAAGAAAATGCCACCATGTATTTTCAGTCAAATGGCCATTTAAATCAAACCTTAAACATGACTAAATGTTCTTTGAAAAAAAACGGTGAGCAATCACATTCTCACATGCCACGATCACATTCACCGTATGTTAATGCTTTCCTCTAAAAATTTAATCAATCTACTGCACACACCTCAGTACACACCAACACACACACCAGAAACATTCCACCAAATTTACTGTTCTGGTTACAATAAAAAAAAAAAAAAAAACTGCATTCTTTAACCAAATTCTTTCTTTAGAAAATGCTGCAACTGTCTGCAAATTTATTCTTAACTTTAAAATGGGCCTAAACCAGTGTAAGAAGTTAAGAGGGTTTTAAAGCAAAAATGCCATTACAGTGACATTAATTTACATTTCTTAAGAAATATAATTATGCATATTCACAAATGTGACCCTGGACCGCAAAACCATTCATAAGTAGCATGGGTGTATTAGTAGCAATAGCCAACAAAATCGCCAAAAATTATTAGGATATTAAGTAAACATGTTCCACGAAGATATTTTGTATATTTCCTACCATAAATATATCAAAACTTAATTTTTGATCAGTAATATGCATTGCACAGAACGTCATTTGGACAACTTAAAACCGATTTTCTCAATATTTTGCATACTCAGATTCCAGATGTTCAAATAGTTGTATCTCGGCCAAATATTGTCCAATCCTAACAACCATACATCAATGTAAAGCTAATTTATTCAGCTTTCAGATAATGTATAAATCTCAATTATGAAAAAATTTATTCTTATGACTGGTTTTGTGGTTCAGGGTCACAAATATAGATTTCTGATAAATCAGATCAAGAATTAACGTTAATAAATTAAATACCTTATGCATGTACAGAACATGCCCTTATGAATATAAAAATGCAGAAATCAGCTCTGAATGTGCAAATAGTGTTTTTGAATAAATACGTTAACTGCTGACACTGGTCTTAGCCCTAGTAAAAAGCTTGTTAACATGGCAAACACAGGTCTAACTGGTTCTGGCACTGAACTGGTCTTGACATTGACATACAAATCTTGCAAAAAACACAATTTTGATTTGAAAATATGTAAGATTAATATGTGTGAAGCATACGCACATCTGGGAAAAGAGCTTCAGTAGGCAGAGAGGGCTAAAGAAGAGAGAAATCACTAATAATGAGCATTCAGTGACAAAAACAAGGCGCACAAAACCTCACACAGCACAGCACTGAAGTGAAACAAAGACTGTCGATGCCAGTATAGCCGCAGATACCAGTATAAATTGTGTGTGTTATCATAATATTTTGATTGACAGTTATATAGAACATGCATTATTGATTTAGAATTTCAGGGAACATTTTAAATGTTGCATTATTTTCAATTCAGCTGCTGTACCATGCGCAGGTTACACATACTATTTATTAACTAAAGGGCAGATTATGTTGTTAATTAAAGAAATTACAGCAACTGGACGTGAACATACCTTGCTTCCCTCTGACATCTGCTCCTGCGATTGCAAGTGATCCAAAAAACATTGTTTAAAATCCTAATCTAAGAGCTGGGGTTGGCTGAAACTAACCACAGGCGCTCCGTGTTAGGGACTCGCGGGTGGGTGTTTGGTGTGAAAAATACCAGAATGCAGCACACAACAACATAAACATTCATCTATACTGCTAATACATTCGTAAATATGCTGTTTTTACATACACTAGTTTGGGGTTTGAAAGAAGTCTCTTAGGCTGCATTTACAGCTGAGGTCAAAAGTTTACATACACCTTGCAGAATCTGCAAAATGTTATTTATTTGGCCAAAACAAAATTATTTTATCCAAAAAAAAGAAAAAAAAAAAACCTATTTAAAAGTTTACATACACTTGATTCTTAATACCGTGTTGTTACCTGAACTGAATGATCCACAGCTGTGTTTTTTTTTGGTTGGTAATAGTTCATGAGTCCCTTGTTTGTCCTGAACAGTTAAACTGCCCGCTGTTGCTCAGAAAAATCCTTCAGGTCCCTTTTTTGTGTATTTGAACCCTTTCCAACAATGAATGTATAATTTCACACTGAGGACAACTGAGGGACTCATATGCAACTATTACAGAAGGTTCAAACGCTCACTGATGCTTCAGAAGGAAACGTGATGCTTTAAGAGCCAGGAGGTGAAAACTTTTTAAAGTTGAAGATCAGGTTAAATTTGATTTTGTCTTCTGGGAAACATGTAAGTATCTTCTGAAGGGCAGTACCAAATGAAAGAAATATGATATTTAGGCAAAATAAGAAAAATGTACACATCTTCATTCTGTTCAAAGGTTTACACCCCTGTCTCTTTGCATTGTTTTTCCCTCTGGAGCATCAGTGAGCGTTTGAACCTTCTGTAATAGTTACATATGGGTCCCTCAGTTGTCCTCGGTGTGAAAAGATGGATCTCAAAAGCATACAGTCATTGTTGAAAAGGGTTTGAATACACAAAAACGCTAAAAAAAAACCAAAGAATTTGTTGGACCTGATAGATTTTTCTGAAGAACAGCGGGCAGTTTAACTGGACTGATCAGTCAGGTAACAACACAGTATTAAGAATCAAGTGTATGTAAACTTTTGAACAGGGTAATTTTTATAAATTTAACTACTATTTTCTCTTGCGGACTATATGTAAACGTCTTTTATGTGAAATATCTTATTCAGGTCAGTACTAAATAAAAAAATAACCTTTCCTCTTATTTTGATAAAAATAATTAACATTTTGCAGATTCTGCAAGGTGTATGTAAACTTTTGACCCCAACTGTATTACTCCAGTTTTAGTGTCACATGATCCTTCAGAAATCATTCTAATATGCTGATTTGATGCTCATTTCTTAGCATCAATGTTAAAAACAGATTTGCTGTTTAAAATTTGTGTAGATACATTTTTTTTAGGATTCTTGAATGAAAAGACAGTTCAAAAGAACAATATTTCTTTACTGTCAAAGTAGATCAAATTTAATACAATTATTATTTTCTTTCAAAATGACCCCACACTTTTGAATAGTAGTGTATGTAAAAAGGTCTTGCATACAAATAAGAAAAATATTTGTGATTTGTTTTTTACGAAGACCACACATATGGCTGATGAAGCCTGGGACGGCCATGTATATTCCTAGCTGTAAGCCATACCCCAAAAACAAACAGTGCTTCCTTCAAACATGCTCTCTCACACAGCAGAGGAATGTCTCTATGTGCTGGTGAAGGCATTGAAACATCAGCATCTACCATCACTAGTGTATACAGAGGAAGTTTACAGCTGAATTCTCACTGCTGAATGTCAAAGTCATGAACTAAATTTTTTTTAGTCTATATAAGCTTAGAAACCAATCAGATGTCTTACTGATGGTTTTGAGCTCTTTATTTAATTTGATTGATGTGTAGTAAAAACCAAGCCATGTTTACCTTTAGCATTTTTAATCTAGGAGCGTGTAGATAAAAGTATGTTGTGTTTAAAATAGACATGCTCTGGTTTATGTCTCACCATCTCGTCTCCTGGAAGCCAGTATCCCTCCTGTTCGATCCCGGCCTTGGAGCCTTTGCAGCCCACTGTGAGTGTCTCCACAACCAGGCCGTCTTTCACAGCCAGAACTAGCTGCCTGGCCGTGTCTTTAGGGTGCATCCCATACACACGACTTAAATATCTGATACAAAACAAGCAAGGTCATCTCTTAGAGACACAGAGTTAAATGTATACATTGATATTATTAGTAAACGGATTGAAGCAATTACTTTGAGATTCTGTCCATGTTTGCGATTTGTTTCTGATTGCGGATGACTTCGATGGCCGACCAGACATATTGAACCACCTTGGGGTCCGCTTGCCTCTTTTTCACCACCCTTGACATTGTGGCCAGTTCCAACCTAGAATAAACCAAACAAGGCCTTATACAAAAACGAATGCTTCCCAGACCTACAATAAGCAAAGTACAGTCTGAAGAGCTCAGGTGCTTGCATATAAAACAGCAAAATGCAAATATTTGTTAGTTTTGTCAGAGACAGCATCAAATTACATACTGTTTCTCTAAAGAGTGCATCTAAATCGTCGTGGACGAACAATAGATCTTGGAAAATTGCAGCAAAGTATAACTTTTGCATCATTAAGTCTCCATCTAAATGGACTCTAAACTCTCTGATCTCTTTACAAAGAGCTTGTGCAACTATAACAACATGTAAAACGAAGGAGGAAATTCTTCCAGGATCTTCCTATAAAAAAAATGACCAGGTTAAACATTAAGCATTGTTATAAAACATTAAACTTTTCTTATGAAACTCTACAGATATCAAGGGATATTGAAGACAACAACAAGAACTAAATCGAGCTCCACTCATTATCATTACAGAACAGCAGAGATTTACAGTCAAAATGACATGGAGAAAGCAAGACCAGTTCTATAAAAACCCTCAGCCGTATTCACTCTGCAAAGTGTCTGCAGTATTTTAGGTCTCTATGTGGCATGAAGAACAGATAAAAATGACTGTCACATTTATTACTGTTGTGCATACTGTAAGTTACAGCTTCTACAGGCAACTGCCAGATGGTTTTTACAAAGAGCGAAGAGCTGAAACTCTTTGTAGACTGGAATTTATTAAGAAAATGCATTCTAATGAGTTTCCAGGACTAGGAACAAGACATACTCATTAGTTATATTAGATAAATGATAGTTTTCACGTTAAAATAGATTAATCTAACCACCTTTTACATGATGTAAATAAAGCTTTGGTTGATAAATGTTCTTTTTGATAAACATATATAATGTGTGCAATGAACAGAAGTAAAACGATTCCGGATACGCGGCCATATTGGCGATACTCGGATGTAAACAACAGCATGGATTGCATGGTTAATGTACTACTGAATACACTGTTCTGATTTATGAATAAAAAAACATGTGGAAGCTGCTAAATCATGTAGAGAAAGACTTAGTAAACAGGAAAGGGCGCAGTATTTTGACAAACTAAAGTTAAAAGGTGGTAAAGATACGTACAAGCAGTATTTATTAAGATATCAACCTAATATTTCACCTGCCTGACTGGAAATGATAAGAACAAACATGAATGTTGTCAAGATGCTTGCCCTGGAAATTCAGCCTGACTAACCACAAACGCCTCTTGCTCCTCAGATAGTTTTTTTGCACTTGTCTCCTTGATTTGTTATAACTTTTGGCGGTTTATAATACTCCAGATGTTTTTCCCCAGTAGTACAGCCCAAAACATGAGAATAATTGACCATTTTTGACAGCAATAATCAGCAAAATATGAGTTTCGTTCAGTTCAGCGGCATTGTTTTATTGGCACTACATTCTGTGCGCCAATATGGCCGTTTGATGACACGGCGTGAATACAGTCTATAAAATTATTCATGAGGGGGAAAAAGGAAAACTACAAATTTTAAAGTGCACTCATTTTTTTGTTGCGGTCAGACTTACTCCTATTGTCTTGGATGCATGAAGTTTAAATACTAAACACTGTTGGTTTACAACAGTCTGTCTGTTGTTAAAGCACCTTGGCTGAAAGCCAAATGTAGTAAAATATTGTGTATTATTATAATAACTGGCAACTTATAATAACTCAGTTGCGTGCTCACGTGACGTCAACATGGCAGCACCCATGAAGTGGCGACCCGCTCCATGTAGAACAAAACACCTTTTGTGGCTTAAAATATCTTCAATATTCGTCACACGTGTTTACACGTCATTTTAACGCTATTAATTGATGTGTCCACATTTTTAGTTAGCATAATTCTTCACAGAGTGGGGTTTAGATGTCACTAGCAAGACCTGTTCGCTCTATTGCGCAATACATGCGCAGAAAGGATGAGAACCGATCGCTTCCTGATCTAATGTTACTACAGCACCGATACAAGTTTTTGTGACAATCGTAACTTTTGTTTATACTGTTACAGTGTACAAAATGTTGCCAGTGGTTTTTAAAACCCCCGCAGTTGGCTACGGGAACCCACAACAGCTCATGTGATCTTCAACACGAGTGCTGGAATGCACGCAGTAAAAGCATTTAAAACACGATTATATTAACGAAGCGATTAAAATAACGTCATTTCCAAAAGCACGATGACTTTGACAGCTGTCTGTCGTATCAGTGATCAATAAAACCCAGCGCAGGTCCCGCTTTTCGGTCACAGTGCCTGAAAGAAACAACAAACGGTGTCTAAGAGTCGCAAAACTATAAACACGAGGACATCGTAAACGCAAGAGCTATTTTCGAGACGCGCTTTACATAAACAAACCGCAAGGAATCCCGATTAATAATATAATCAAATTGCAAATGGAGGGAAAAACCTTCAGCGGTGCCTAGACATTCTTGTTGGTTGGTGAGCTACATGGACGCCATGTTGATATCCCTCCCTCGCTTCTAGACAAAACCAACCAGTTGGGAGTGGATTTTTTGTTCCTCTTTGCTGCGAATGTCATGAAATCGAGCCGGTTTATGCGCTTACTTACCGCTGTCCGACAGCTGATCAAACGCCTCGCCGTTCGGTCTCACTTTAGGATGTAACGCAGCGCTGGTTACATTTGTGTTTCCGGAGTTAAATGTCAGAATTGTGGTTGGTTAGAGCAGCCCGGCCACAGTTGAGAGCTCGGAGGGGGTAAATACACACTCACACACACATATACAGTCACAGGCTGTGGGAGAACTCTAGTGGCAGGACGCAGGAGTTGCGCGATTTAGTTTGCACGTCTCACCTTGAAGCTCTTTTTTTCAGCCGTACTACACTACAGTAGTTTTCATGCGTTCATAAATATAAAATTCAAAAGTAGAACTTCACTTATTCTAACTTTTATATTTGGTAATGATTCGTGTGATCTTTCTGTTAGATGCAAGATCATCTCAAAACATGCATTTATTATAATCTTACAGCCTTATGTTTTGGGAGTTTGCAGGAACAGGTGATCAGATATTATATGAGCAGTTTAATTTTCAGTTCAGTTTATATGAGGTTTGCAACCCTGTTGCTAAAATTTTTTACTAAAACTAAATGTAAAAACTTTAAAAACATATTTTATTTCATATTTGCCAAGGCAGCATTTTCATTTTCATTTAGGTTAAGTTGATGTACTAAAATAAATTTTAATAAAGAAAAGAAATTAAACAAAAAAAATACAAATGAATAAAAACCATACAGACATTAAAAAAAACAAAAACAAATAAAAATGCCAAAAACTAAATGACTAAAACTTTAGATTATAGTGAAAATAGAAAATATACACTACCAGTCAAACGTTTTTGAACAGTAAGATTTTTCGTTTTTTTAAGTCTCCGCTCACCAAACCTGCATTTTTTTAATCCAAAAATAAAAAGTACATCAAAAACAATAAAATTACTATTTAAATTAACTGTTATCTATTTTAATATATTTTAAAATGTAATTTATTCATGTGATTTCAAATCTGAATTTTTAGCATCATTGCCCATCACATGATCCTTCTGAAATCATTCTAATATTCTGATTTGCTGCTTAAAAAAAAAAAAAAAAAAATATATA
>JAHKKF010517624.1:0-16663 GCA_019740295.1 Labeo calbasu | reverse complement strand
TTTTCCCCTCAGAATTAACAAACTCATTAGTTTTGTTAAATCGAGTTATAAAGTCCAAATTAGTAGATATAAACTTGCATTTGTGAGGAAAAAAAGTCAGAATTGTGAGATAAAATTTAAAAAAAAATGTTCGGTAAAAGGTTAATAGTAGTAGGTTTATATAATATTTCATGCTGTAACTGTAGGGCTATTAAAGTACATCCCCTATGAACAGCATATGTGAATATTATGTAGACTTATTGTTTAAATCAAATTTATACTTTAAAAGTAGAGTAATCATAGCAGTTTGCATCCATAGTATGTCCGTTTAAACGTCTGCGTTTAGCTTCAAATGGCGTCTTTGACTACAGTATTGTATAAAAATTATTTGCATTCCAATTTTGACATCAAAAGGCACAAAAATATTATTTTTCTCTTATTCCATGGAGTTTACCTGTTTACCTCCACTTGCTACCAGTGTTTTTCTGCAACCACTATGCGCGCGCAGCTGCAAGTGACGTCACTGTGACGTCTACTCGAAATTGGTCTATTGAGATGCACCTGTATCCCGGCCTTGAGATGGCACTTTATCTGATGTGAAACAATAGGGAGCTTTGGTGTCCAACTAAATGCCTGATCTAAAGTCCTCTTACCTTGTCTAACAGTATAGTTCCAGGGATTCAGGCAACAGGAGGTCTGTCTGTTTTTCAGTCGTGGTATTTGTTAGGGCAAAAAAACTGTTGGCTTTGTGACGAAAGCAGTTTTTTCTTCATTATTTGAATATGTTGAAAAATGACAAGGCCACACTGTAATATCCCCTTAATGTTATTCCAAGCACACATCCTTATTAGGACTGTTATTATTATTTCGTCTTGAAATGGCTGAATTCATTGACCGTTTGTGGCCTCTGGAGAGACATTTTTTAAAAGCTTTTCCGCCTTTGGCTAATCTCAGATGTCATTTTTTTTTTGTCTTAATGTTCAAAGATTTATTATCCTCTGTCAAGCCTACTGGAATGCGCATATGCACCTTTACAAGCTCAAAAACTAAACTAATGCCTGAAAAACGTTGACAGAATTCAGCTACACGGCTCATGTGACAGATGTGCCCTAATAGAGATGGGCAGATTGATGATTACAAACTGCTCGTGTTTGATAACAGTGATTATGCTTGACAGAAAAGAAAAAAAAGGATGGAAGCAAGGAAAGGAAAGAAAAAGAAGGCATAAGAGGAGGGAAAGAGGAAAAGGTAAGAATAGACAGGAGAAAAGGAAATGGCAAATGATGAAAGGAAGAAAGAAAAAAAAATAGGGTATTTAAAGGGATTCAGAGCAGCCCCACAGGCCCATACATTGATTTGTCATCCTCAAGTCTGAATCATTCTCTTTATCTCTTTCACTATTGCCTTGCTTCAATGTCATTTAAACATTTGGAGGACATACGAGAGGAGGTTGTTGGAACGTTTGCAGAACATTAGTGCAGAATTTCCTCCTGCCATTAATCAGTGCTACTGTTCTACTCAAATAAGCCTCTGTCAGGCCCAGTTTTAGAGCATTACAGATGACAGCGGGCCTTCGGTCTCGCTATGTGCATGCACCAGTGACCTTGTGTGGAACAGTTCTTAAAAAAACAAGATAACGGTAATAATTTTAGGCACATTTTCAGGGTTGCCAGATTTTCACAACAAAACCCACCTTATTGCTACTCAAAACTAGCCCAATCTCATTCCAGGGGGTAAAATACATGTTTTTAGGTGAGGTACCCCTGGTAAAATTTGCATTCCAGGAGCTAAATATCATGTTACTGTGGTCGATTCAACCCGCAGCCATGAAAAACTACTCGTGGCCATTCTACTACATGTCTGTGAAAAAGAAAAGGTATGGTCACTCTAATGTGGATCATCTAATACATAAAAATGACATTTCTAACTATACTTTGTGTTATATTACTTTGGCATTAAATTACACAGAATGGTTAATGTTGCTGCCTGAGTGTTTCTAATATAATGGCTAAGAGAGTGATGGAAAATTTAACATCCTTTTCTCTTCTGAACAAAATGATCAGTCTCTTTACGTTTTTTCCTCTTTTGTAAAATCCTAAAAGCAATATTGTGGATTTTTTATGCTTTTGGAGCAAATGGAACAACAAATATTATAACTGTTGTAGTTTCCATTCACCTCTATAGAAGTTGACAGAGCTATGACAACTTTCTACTTCAGAGAAGCCTGGGAATGTGAAAAGAGATCATTCAAAATTATTTAAAATGAGTAAAAATTGTGAATGTCAAAGATATGATGATGGATGAATAAAATATGGAAATTATGGAAAATGTAAAAAAAAAATGCAAATACTGTTATATTTTGTATAAAGGTAGGGTCACTTTATTGACATTTTACAGTCCACACATAATTTGGGAAACCAACTTGAACATGACCGAAATCTGTGCAGGGAACTTTTTGCCCTCGCACAAAACCCCAGATGGCATGTATTCCTATTTAAGTGTCTGGATTTCACCCGCAAACAAGTGTAACTGCACCTTTAGAGGAAGTTTCCTGAGGTCTGATCGAAAAACAAAAGGCAGCATTTGTGTGCGGCAGTAGCCTTGGACCTGCCTGTCTAAAAATAACTATAAACCGACAGACTCTTGACAGAAAGACCTCTGGCAAATATTAAGCAAATATTTTTATTTCTACTGCATAAAGCTGGTGTGTGTGAGGGGGAGAGGGTGAGAGCAAGCACAGCTGTAGGCAGTTTTGTCTGTGATGTAGTGAGAAGAGGTCGCACCGTGTGAAGAAAGCAAAAAAGTACATTTGTGTTCAGTGGAAGGCTGGCAGCATCTCAAAGATTTAGAGCACAACACCTGCGCACAATCACCCAAAAACATTCTTTCTCTCTTCTTCTGTGGCATAAAAAGTCTGTAACTTTTGGCGCTCTAGCGGTTAATAAACAGAACTGTGTGCGTCTTGTAGAAGAACATTGTAGCCGGAGCTACTTCTCTCTGTTTATGTCTATGACGAGTCACATAGGAACTGGGCTTCTCCGCAGCAGTTCCTACCAGAACCAGTCTAAAATAGTCTGAATATAACTGATTCAGAATAAGCCAAAAACTTATGATATTGTGATTCAGAATAAGCCAAAAACACGGTTTGGAAAATGGATTCATGATGTACTCGCTTATTATATAAATTTTGTACATTTTGAACACAAAAAAAGTTACGGACTGCAGCTTTAAGCTAACTTGCTCAGCAAGATTTACTTCAAATTGTGGAACACTGCTTGACTGAAAGAGAAATCTAACCAAAACCTGCTATAGTACCCCTTGCAGCAACCCTTTGTTTTTTAATAACAAAAAGTGATATTTTTGGCAACTGTAAAAGCCCCTTTAGCACCAAAAGTAAAATGAATAAGCCTCAAGCTAAAAAAAAATGTCACATCACTCTCAATTTCTTTCAACACAGGGACAGGAGAAGGGTTGATGAATACATTGGAAAACAAAGTAACTTGAAAATGTAACACTGACATTTTGTTGTAAATTTAAAAGTAATTAATTACTTTACTAGTAACTTGAGAAAAGTAATCTGATTATGTAACTCGGATTACTTGTAATGTGTTACCCCTAACACTGATTATTTTACTTTATTTCTGTGATGAATTTTCAGCATCATTACTCCAATCTTCAGTGTCACATGATTCTACAGAAATCATTCTAATGTGCTGATTTGTTGTTCAGGAAACATTTCCTGTTATTATCAGGAAATACTTAGTATTTTTGTGGAAACTGTGATACCCCAAACTTTTATATGGTAGTGTATTTGTGTACAGCGTGTTTTGGACTTGTTTGAGCAATGTAAAAGAAATACCATAATACTCTAGGCAAGTATACAAATTCAGACTTGAACACAGTTCTGTTAAACATCTGTAGGGCCCTATGATTTCTGCGATGCGGAAAACACATACGGAAAATGCAGTATGGACTAGTGTCTGTGAATAGAAAGCCGCAAAAATACTATTTAAACATGAATCCTGTATGCTTGCATGCATGTGTGAATGAATGGCGCAGACGCGCGTTTTCGTTGACTACATACTGAAGAGCGTGTGAGGCTCGCGGTGTGTTTTGGGCCTCAGTATATGAATACATGATCACATAATCTCTAGAACTGCTCTGAGTGTCACTTCATGAGCATTTACCGTTTCTTATGAGAAAAACTATGGTCATATATACAATGGAAAAAACTGATTTTAGAAAAAATAAAACAGATTTCATAGGGCTCTACATGTAACATGCACTATAAACCTAGCAATACACCTCAACTGTATCTCCTCCATGACAGTATTTTACCTGAAAGTTTATACAAATACTGTTTATGTCAGTACCTACTAATGTGCTCCTTGTGGTAATGCAGAAAATGCAGTACTTTTGAAACAATGTGAACACCTCATAAAATCACAATTAGAAACATTTGCATTCACATAACAGCATGAAGCATGTTTTGAGCGTAAGTAATTTTAGCATTATGTCATTTGAAAGACAAATACTGTAAAAGAAAGTATTAGCAACTTCATTTATGCTTTTTGATATATAAACATCCAATTAATCATCATATGTTGGGTTGAGTAGTGGGTTGTTCCAGTTCTTGTTTTCCACTCATCTGTACTCTTCATTCAATAGCAGACAATGATGTGCAGGTGCTTTTTGGAAAGTTTGTGCAGCTTTGCTAATTCCGTACAGCCTTCCTCCCCCAGACTGAGCACTGCCGTCCACTCGACACACACCTCAGCTGAAAGACCGTCATTAAAAGCAGCTCCGCTGTAGTTTTGTATTAGTCACGAATGGCCATTTACCTTTTTAAACATACAAACAGGTCCTCCTCTCTCCCTGGAGAGCTCTGACTAATGCCGCACTTCACTGTGTGTATGTGTGTATCCAAGAATCCTTTGTCCATGTTTATATCTGGCTCTTGTTCCAAAGTTTCATTTCTTCTTGCTATCTCTATTTCTGTCTGAGTGTATTTTGTGTTCTTCACAGGGTGAGGTCTCGTTTTGAGAATGAGAAAGCACATGCTGACTTTTGTAAGTCACGCTGTGCTTCAATGCTTGTGTTCACTATATGATACAGAGCAGTATGGTAAGCAGAAGCGAGCTCTGTTTATCAAAAGCTGGCTGCAGGAATACTTTTTACTGATTTTTTTTTTTCCCCACTTTAAAGTGGCGTTGTGAACTCTAGGACCTGCAATTCTGTGAGAGTTGTTTGCTTTGATTCATATTGTTAAGTATGCGTGTGTGTCTTTGTTGTTCTGCTGAATAGAAGGAAAATTGCTGCTGTTGACTCCGTAAACAAAGGCCTTTTTTGTGAAGGACCAGTTCATTTAAATTATGATTTTGCTCAAAATTCAGCTGTTTGCATGCTGTTTTAAGCTGATGGTTATATTTATTGTACGTAAGCATACCCACATGCATGAATGTGTGTTAGTGTTGAATCCAGAATGCTATCCATGAATCATTAATTGGTGTTAAAGGAATAGTTCACCTAAAAATGTAAATTCACTCAAATGCCTGTTTTGACTGCTGCTGCTTTCATGTGCTTCCAGAATGATCATAAATAGGAATTTGTTAGTTAAAAATTGCATATGAAAGCAATGTGAAGTCGATCGCTTAAATTTGTCGAGCTCATAATCACAAGTGAGACTTATAAAGTTTGTTATAGCATGCGATAGCATCTGCTACGTCGTTATTTTTTTCGTGCCATGCTCCCCATCTGTGTAATTCAAGGATGGGTAATTTCGGCTCTGGAGGACCACTCTCCTGCAGAGTTTAGCTCCAACCCAAATCAAACACACCTGCCTGTAGCTTTCTAGTGATCTTGAAGACATTGATTAGCTTGTTCAGGTGTGTTTGATTAGGGTTGGAGCTAAACTCTGCAGGACATTTGCCCTCCAGGACCGAAGTTGCCCATCCCTGGTGTAATTCATAAACTTGTATTTATTATGCAAGGTACAATCAGATGACTGATTTTTAAACTGAGTACGTTTTCTGTAAAGATAACAGATTGGAATCTTTATTTGCAAAGAACAGCACCGGAGCATGAGCTCTTGAAGCTCCGTCCTTTTCTCCTGGAGCACCAGCTCCTCTGCATTTAAAGGGAAAACACAGAAACGGCGCGTTTTGGCTTATACGCTAAACGTGGCAATTTTAACAAGCTATAAAATATATCTGTAGGGAATTTTGAGCTGACACTTCACATACACACTCTGGGGACATCAGAGACTTACTCTACGTCTTGTAAAAAGGGGCATAATAGGTCACCTTTAAAGTTAAAATGCCTTAAAAGGACAGTTCACCCAAAAAATGTAATTACCCCATAATTTACCCTCACCCTCAAGCCATCCTAGGTGTAAATACAATTGGAGTCATAATAAAAAAAAGTTTTGTAAAGGCAGTGAATGGCTGTTGATTTTTTTTTTGAAGTCCAATAAAGTGCATCCATCCATCATAAAAAGTGTTAAAATAAAGGTCTCATGAAGTGAATCAATGCATTTGTGTAAGAAAAATATCCATATTTAAAACTTTATAAACCCTAATTTCTAGCTTCTACTAAATGTCATAGGCGTAGCATATGATCCGGTGAGAATATGCTAGTCTCACGACAAGTTTTGTTTACAGCAAAGGAAGTCTCCTTTTGACTTATTTCGAAACCATGTGAAATTTTTCTTTACAAGTCCTTGTTTTGTACTTCTAATTTGTGACCGGTGTTTTGCTCTTTCCACTGCACTTTTGCATTTGTCACTTCTCACTGGAGCTTATGCAGCTCCTACATCCTACGTCATCTGCTGGAACACCGCTGTCTCTGTCTCAAATGTATGTACGACAGTTAGCGAAGCTAAACATTACAGTTCATACAGTTGTAAATATGGATATTTTTCTTACACAAACACATCGATTTAGAAGGCCTTTATTAACCCCCTGGAGCTGTATGGAGCACTTTTTATGACGGATGGATGCAGTTTATTTTGCTTCTAAATCTTGAATCTTTGAAACTTAACTCATCTATATTTTGGATTGCCTAAAGATGAGTAAAGTTTTAGCAAATATTCATTTTTGGTTGAACTGTTTCTTTAACTTGGGTCCTCCTTCAGGCCCACATACACTATTGTAATAGAAACTGCGAAACTGAATTCAGGTCAGATAGACTTTGTGCTGTTTGCTCTCCTGTGTCGACCCCTTGGGATACAAGGTGAGAAGAGTTGTTGTTTCCACTCCTGCAGCGGTACTTACCGAGCATCCACTCTTTCTTCTCCCAAAGGAAGTAGCAAGTACGTGCAGGGCTATCCAGCGTCCTACTTCTACAGGGTAGGTGGCCTTGATATGTGGCCGTAATGCATTCTGGGTAATCAGCAAGTCACCTTTACTGTATGCGGCTGCTGAGCGGTTTAAATACAATTAACGCTTGCATCTCCTTCAAGCGGTCAAACGCTCCATTCGGACGTGTGTTCTGGCAAGATTGTAAGATTCTCCATAACCTATTTTACTAAATATTAAGAAGGGAAGATTCATTTCAAAATTACATCTTAGGCTTTTGGAAATGCAATGTTTTTACAGAAACAGTTCAGATCTCAAGAACAGTGCTTTCAAACTCTTCAGAACATCAGGTACAAAAGAACAGCGACATCAAACGCCAAGCACAAACAGCACAATCAAGACAACAGAGTGCAGTGACAGTTTACATAGTTGATCTGTCAAATCAGAGTCAAGGTGGGTTTGTTCTCTTTCCTCCTCTGCACGGAGAAGAAACCGGTGGCTTTTGCATTTTGGCAGCATGACTAAGAAAAAGTCTTTTTTGCTTTGAGGCCTAAAGTTCTGGTCCGTTGGAGCATCAGGAGAGATCCAAAGGCTCAGAGGTGTTCAGTGGGCTGAGCAGCTTTATCGCAGCGCACCCGTGCTGGATGTATTTATAGCCGTGCGTGGGTTATGCCATTGCAGGGGCGGCCCGCGTCACATGCCAGAGGAACCCTCACGCAGCAGAACCAAGCCAAGACTTCTGTGCTAAAAAAGGATTCTTTAATATTCCCACTCTTACAAACACAGAGAGAAAAACTTCTATCTATCTGTCTATCTATCTATCTATCTTTCTGTGACTCTACCCACTCTGTTCAAGCATCTGTAAGCCATTGCTGTCGATTATTCCACCCACCAGCTACCCCACATTCATGGTGTGTATGTGCTTTTGTGTACGTTTTGTGAATGTTTCAACAGCAATTAAGGCACATTTGCATACAGTTGTATTTTACAAACAGCTTTATAAATATTGAAACAAACAGAAAGAAAAATCCAAATCATATGGGAAAAGAACTTTTGAGCCCTGCTTCCTGTTTTAAAAAAAGAGAGAGCATGGTTACTTCATACTTAAATCAGATTTGATTCATTCTGAATAAATGCGGAACACAGAGAACAATGGGAAGGGGTGAGAACAAGTATGAGTTTCCTAATCGTATATGCACACTCATACACACACATATCACTGCATTAGAAGCACAGCAAAATTGGTTTGTCTGCTTCCTGTCAGCTGCGGTGAGATGATATATGAGGAATTAAATAGCGTCTGACCTGTACAGCTGTTTTCCTCTAATCAGAAAGGATGTGTGGGTATAAGTGGAGAATGAAAATGGGCCATTCTGCAGACTTATATATGGAGTTAGTTTTGTCTCAATCTGGACTCTAGGTTGTCACTCACCTGTGAACTCATTTACACTACCTTAAAGGATTTAGTTTACTCCTGAATTAAAATTTCCTGATAATTTACTTACCCCCATGTCATCCAAGATGTTCATGACTTTCTTTCTTCAGTCAAAAAGAAATTAAGGTTTTTAAAGGAACACGCCACTATTTTTGAAAATGGGCATTGGTAATATCATTACGCCTGCTGCACCCATGGTACGGCAGCACAGTTCCTTGAATATTATGCCGAAATGAGAGTATAGTTCCTAGCCATATCAGCCTAGAAAATCGCAAATGATCTATGCTAAGCTATGCTAAAGTTTAACTCTAGGGGAGTTGGAAAATGAGCCTATTTTCAAAACTTCAATAGAGATCAATGGGTTGAAGGTCCAAATTGCAGTTTCAGTGCAGCTTCAAAGGGCTCTGCACAATCCCAGGGGAGGAATAAGGGTCTTATCTAGTGAAATGATCAGTCATTTTCTAAAAAAAAAAAAATTTACAAATTGATATACTTATATTTATATACCAAAAATGCTCATCTTGCCCTAGCGTAGTGATGCTGTCTAGGACTCACGTTGGAAAAGTCACTTGTGGTTAGTTCTTCACCTGTGTACTCCGGTTCAGAGAGGTAAAGTAGGCTGAAAAACTTTATTTTAAAATTTTATTTTCTCTTCTAACTTCAAAATTAGGGCGGGACAATAATTCAATATCAATATTGTGAAAAACTGTGATATATATTTTTTTCAATAACGGAGACATGATTTTTAAACACATTTCCGATATATTGATATATGTTTCCCGTACATGGATTTATTTGTGGCGACCCACAACAACTTCACTGGATAAACATGAGCACTGCACGTTTCAAAATCTAAACATGGCGTGAGTGTTTTATATGAATGTATCTTTAAAGGAATCCAACTGTCTTCAGAAAAGTTTCACTGTCAGATTTTCAATTTTCGTTTTATCTGATAAAGTAGCGTTCATGAGCAGAGCTCCGCTTTGTGTACAGCCGTTACCGGGGAAACTGCTATTTTTACTGCTCTAAAACCACCTCCTGCTGGCAGAGAATGAATTTGCATTTTGTTGCTCACTGTTTTTTTAGTTTGTTTTTCTGTTTTCTATGATATAGTGTAAAGTTAAAGATATTAATATTAATAAGGTGAGTCTGAGAGTCTTACATTTATTTAACAGTGATTTCACATTTCCTGTTTTTATAAAGGCTAAATACAAATAAAAGGTGAACATTAATTTATTTGTATCATTTTTATTTCTAAAATATTATATAGTTTTATAGGAGGAGGTGTCATAGACATGGCAAATATCGTATCGACCGAAATTAAAAGATATAACGTGATATAAATTTTGGCTATATCGTCCAGCCCTATTCAAAATCATCCAACATTGTTGTTTTACCTTTTTTTTGTTAACAGCGTTTGATTTTTTGCACATTCGCTTTATAAACACTGGGTTGGTACTTCTGCCTACATCACATGTGACCTTTACAACGTTACTATATAACGTGTGAAGTCGAGCTAGTGCAAGATGAGCATTTGTGGTTAAAAAGTATATCATATTTTTTTTAGAAAATGACTGATTGTTTCACTAGATACGACTCTTATTGCTTGCCCTGGGATTGTGTCGAACTGCAATTTGGACCTTCAATCTGCTGATCCCCATTGAAGTCCACTATATGGAGAAAAATCCTGGAATGTTTTCCTCAAAAACTTTCATTTTTTTTTCGACTGAAGAAAGAAGGAGTGAACTGGAGTGAACTGATTCTTTAAGCAGATGATATAATGCTGATATACAGTATATAATACAGTGATAGTAATGATCAATCTGTCTATCTTAAAATATAAATTGTTTTGTTTTTGTGTATATTCGATGCTGAAAAACTTGGCTGTAGCAGGTTTAAGCTGGTCTCCCAGACAAAGTACTTGAAACCTCTCTAAAACATGGCTGGGATGTTATGCAAGCTTAGATGTTTTTTTTTTCTCTGGTTGTTAGGAAGAAGTATGTATTGAACACAGGCTTGAATGGAGTGGACAAAATTAACATTTTCAAGACTTGACATCAATTCTTTTCCCTCACTGTAACTCCCACCATGTTTTCTTTTACTCACTCTTATAACTCTCTGTTCCTTTCTTTCTCTCAGACTGTTGGTCTGCAGTCTGGGATTGTGTTTCATTTCCTCAGTCTGTAATTTTAGCAGAGTGAGTTTGCTAAAACTGGCTCTCGTACATTTTTAACATACACACAAACTGGAATAACACGACACGCACACATATACAAAGGCACAATACACAGACACAAGGGAACTGTTTAATTTCATTGGGCAAACAGCTAGTAAATGCCATTTCAAATAATTACTGTCTCTGTAGTAGTGTGCATTACAGCAAGAAAAATTCACACTTGCATGTGCTTTAATAAATGTCAGATAGATAAGTTGTCTCTGTGCACAGATATGGGTTATTGCTTTTACAAAATGACAGCAACATCAGTATGATGAAAGACATCAATGTTCTTCAAAAGAAATAGTTACATTTATTATTAATAATAGTATTTAGATCTAGATTTGCAACTGTTTTTGCCATGTAATATCGTTAATCAATCAGTTCACTGTAGGCTTGTGGGTGCCAAACAACACAATTTGGCACATTAGAATTCAACTGATGTGCAGTTCAGTCGTTTTATTTCGGCTCAGTTACAATTTAGAGTCAGTCAATCTGTTTTATATGCGGAGGTGTTAGAAAACTTTTTTTTTTTTAACGCATAGCGTTTCTATAGCTCAAACTGAATGACATGAGGTGTGCTAAGGTCACGGGTTCGATTGCCAGGAATGCATAAACTGCTAAAAATGTATACCTTGAATGCACTGGAAGTCGCTTTGGATAGAAGCATCTGTCAGATGCATGAATGTAAGTGTATATAATGGAACGCATTATGCAATATAAATACCAAGTCAAACCATTAGGGCTTTTGCTTTCAGAAGTGACACGGTGTCGGCACACCCACACTCTGAGTCCATGCTCAGATCCATTTACACAGGACAATCATTTGCCTCCTGAGGACTGATTCCATCATAATGCATACACTGTATAAATTCAGACTTTCTAACCAATCAGAAGACTCAAAAATATTGTGCTAAAACTAGGTCAGGTTGGTAAGTTTCTGTGAACATATTCTGTGTAGGTAATTAGAGACTCAGAACAGCTGCTCAGTTTATTTGTGTTAACTTAATTACAAAGTTACAGAATTCACAACTAATTAAAGCAATGCTAAACGATTAAGTGTTTGTTATTTAATTGGCAATATAAAGTAAAATTTCACAGAATGTTGTGAGGGAAAAAAAAATCACTGATGTGTGCTAGTCATATCAGCTGTCTAAACAAAATGTGTCAATTAAACATCTGCATCTAATGATGGAAAATAGAAAAGAGAGAATGGAGAGTGAAAATACACAACTTCGAGAGACAGATATCCGTTAAAGTATTTGTATTATGAATAATATACCACGCTTATAACGCCGCAGAAACCTTGACTGCAACCTGCATTGCATTTAAAAAAAAAAAAAGAATCACACACACACACAATAACTGATTTACAGGCAGTGAGAAATGTATGGTATACATTCATTTTTGTACACATGCGATTGAGCTGGTATGACCAGTGCGGTATCACAAACAGCACTCTAATTGGTCCCTTTGGAGTAGAAACATTAGAAACATGAAAATAATCCCAGAAACATGAGCCGAGTGTACAGCAGATAACACCCCTCCTGTTCTTATCAACATACACACGCAACCTATATGCTTAGTTTAGATAATTTTATGTGAATATGTTTAATAGTCTTATGTTTTTCAGTCTAAACTCTTACACTCTCAGAAAAAAAGGTACAAAGCTGTCACAGAGGTGTAGCCTAAGGTGCAAAGCCAAAATGTGCATCTTTGTACGTTATTTATGCCTAAATGACACAAATTATTACCTTAAAGGTACATATTAGTATAGGGGTGGATGATATGACCAAAATCTTATATCACAATACGAGTAATTTTATTTCATGTTAACAATCTATATTTTTGCTTTAAATAAGATAAAATAAAAATAAAATAAAATAAAAACTCAAGCTCACTAAAGACAAGTAAACAGTCAGCAATTTAAAAAAAAAAAAGAAACTAATGGCAAGCAATAGGACAAAAAACTACAGTAGAACAAACAAATAAGAAATGCTACATACAGTGTCTAAAGTAATCAAATGTGTAAAAGCGCTGCATATTCTTCACTGATTATTAAAGTTACAAAAGTGATTTAGTCAGGAGCAGTGAGAGATTTTCTCTCTTTTGTTGTTTGGTTAACATGAATGACAGACATGAATGAAATATTAGACTGCTGTCACTTTAAGAGCTACCCAGATCCAAAATATTATAAAACATGTAACCAGAAACATGTGTTTTTCTTTGTTAAATCATTTATTAAAAATAATTTGGAAACTTGTCTTGGTCTTTAACTACAAACACAAACCAATTTCAAAAGAAATGTGATATGTAACACATACACAAGTTTTGTTGTGGTCTTGCTGGGATTATACCAGCACTACAAATGCTGGTCCACCGGCACACCGGCATCCCGAGCTGGTCCCAGTATGCAAAACATACCTTATGCTGGTGACCAGCAATGCTGGATTTTTCAGTAGGGTACTTGCAAAGACGGGCATTTTGACCTATACGAGTGTGTCTATTTAACCGTTCAAGGCCTATAAAGCGGCAAAATAACTCAGCTCAGTACTCCTGCACTCTATGGCCACATACACACTGCAGTTAAATTCGGTTGTCAGTTCACATTTTACTCCTTAGTCGCGTTCTGTACACACATAATTCACTAAAATACAGAAGTGACAACCGCATTTGATAATCACATTAACTCCTGAAAAATACAAGTAGTGACAACGCATTTACAGAAATTCTACAGAACCGAAATGAAAGAGTTTTTAATGACATATTTAAACAGAAATCTGTCTTCGTATGTATATGAGATGTAAGAAAATAAAAGTGAAAGAAGTCTTAATCCTAGCACATTTTGACATGGGGCGAATTGTGCTCACGAACCCTGCGGTAAAGTGTCAGTGTTGCCAGATCTTTATAGAAAAAAAAACGACAAACAAGGACAAGCACAAAAACACTAAAACACCCAAATGCTTTGTTTTATATCACCAAAAAATCATATATCTCATATCTGCAACAGACCACTTTATTAACTCCATAAAGTGCCTAACTTTATGACCTAAAACCAAACAAAATGCCTAAAAGTGCTTGTAAATATGAGGACATGGCAACACAGCAAAACAGTGCTCTCAAAGCAGCCTCCAAAGAATAAACACAGCAGCACGTCTATCAGCAGTAGTTTAGTTAAAATCGATGGACAAACAGAGTCTTTAGCCAAAAAATGGCAAATACCAAACGGTTAAATTCTTATTCACTCCCGCAAGACGCCAGAATGTTTCTATGGTTTCAAATGCGGAAGTGGCTGCTGTTCCGTACACACATGGAGTCATAATTTACGGGACTCACTCCCGCATTTAAATGCGGTTGTCACTCCTGAAACTTGCAGTGTGTACGAGGTCATAATTCACTAAAATACGGAAGTGACAACGGCATTGGACAACCGCATTAACTCCCGAAAAAAAACAGGTAGTGACAACCGCATTTACAGAAATTCTATGCATTGTGTATGGAACTGAACTAAACAATGAGTTGTTAATGACGTATTTAAACACACATCAGAAATGTGTCATCATCTGTTTTTGAGATGCAAGAAAATAACAGAGAAAGAAGCACATTTTGATGCAGGGCTAGCTGCGCTCATGAGCCCTGTGGTAAAGTGTCAGTATTACCATATCTTCATAGAAGAAAACAACAAACAAGGCACAAAAACACCCAAATGCTTTATGTTTTATATCACCAAAAAGTCATTTATCTCATATCTGCAACAGACCACTTTATTAACTCCATAAAGTGCCTAGCTTTATGAACTAAGACCAAACAACATGCCTAAAGACGGTTGTAAATATGAGGATATAGCAACACTGCAAGACAGTGCTCTCAAAGCAGCCTCCCGAGCACAAACATAACGCATAATGTCTATCAGCGGTAGTTTAGTGGTTAAAATCGACAGACAAAAAGAGTCTTTAGCCAAAAAATGGCAGATACCAAACAGTTAAATTCAGGGTTGCCAGGTTTTCACAAAAAAACCCGCTCAATTGCTACTCAAAACTAATCACGTTTCAGTGGGGGGTCCCGCAGCAAAAATCGTGTTCTGGGGTTTACACTAAATATCATGTTATTGGGAACGCTTCAACCCGTGGATGTGAAAAACAACCTGTGGCAACAGTGATTAAGTAGCTTAATTCTGCGGGAAAATTGGCAACACTAGTGTGTTTTGATGGTATGTGCATGCTTGTAACATCACTAGTATCATTTCAAAGTGTAGACGTCAGAATCGTTTATGCTTTCATGTATGTTTTATCCTCTTTTTTTCAGTGTCCTTCATTGTAACATGACAAATTAACCTCTTTGAACATTATCATTATGTGTCCTTGGCTGTGATTTTAATCAACTGGACAAAGTAATACTTCAGTTGGTTAAAAAACAGACGTGAATGGTGTTTATCAAACAGATATAAATCTTTAAATGCAAAGGCTCCTTTTTAATATTCACCTGTTAATTATTCTTCAAATGAAGCTATTAGCCTTCCTAGCAAATGCCTATGTGTTTGTTTTTATTTTGAGCCACGGCATAAAAATACGTAGAGTAACCTGCTCATTGTCAAAATATCAATCCAACTAAACGGAAGTTTACCCAGTACTTACTACCTTTCTGGGTCTTGAACGTGTCAGTTGCATTGCTGTCTATGCAGGGTCAGAAAGCTCTCGGATTTAATCAGAAATATCTTAATTTGTGTTTCGAAGATGAACGAAGGTCTTACAGGTTTGGAACGACATGACAGTGAGTTATTAATGACAGAAATTTTATCTTTGGTTGAACTATCCCTTTAAAGAGATCTTGTTAATTTTGTTCCCTATAGTCACATGTTAGGAGGCACAGACTACTTGATAAGGATATGTTTGTGTATTCCTGTAGCAGACACACAGAAACGCTGACACTTTGACTAGTGTAAATAGCTGTGAGTGAAGACAGTCGTGCTCCTTCTCATGTCTCGTGTGTGCGTTTGCATAGATGTATGTTCTGTTATCCATTAAAATGACAAAGGTCAGTGCACAATCATTCTCTGTCAGCTCGGTGCACTCTCAACCTTAACCGCTCTGTCTTCCTCACTCAGTCACTCCTCATCACATGGAGACGCTTTGAAACATGCGCTGACATTGCCGTTCTCGTTCAGGAGCAGTCTGAATGCAGACACCCTTCAGCAGTTCAGTGCAAACACAGCTGTTGTTATGAAACAAGGCTAATGTGCAGACGACCCTCACGGATCCACTCCCAGTAACATGCACACAGCTTGGTGAAATGACTTCCTGTGCAGCGATGCCAAAATAATCCAAGTGCCGAAATAAGCTCGGAATTTTCCAGGAAATGAAATACAACCCTCAACCTTTTGAACTAAGTTGCCTGGTATCAGACATTGCCTTTTCTGAGTGTGTTTTACTCGTTTCATCAGGTCTCTAGCACAGATCTTTCCAAGCCGGTTTGAATGTAAACACGCACACTTTACTTGAAGTGTTTGATGTTGAAATTGTTTGTTTGACTGTTTTGACAGTTTGTTTGAGCATTTCAACCAGCCCAAAATAGCAACATTGTTTTAACCAGTGGTGGGAGTTTTAAAATAAAATAAATATAAAGCTTATAAAAACTAATATAATTCATTATAAACGCCCCCAACGGCAGCCGCCGCCCCCCTTTAAGGTCATGTAAACTTTATTTTCTATATAGCGCCAGATCACAACAGACGTCATTTAA
>JAHKKF010517623.1:0-13214 GCA_019740295.1 Labeo calbasu | reverse complement strand
TGCACTACAAGTCAAAGCTCACAGCAATAAAGTTGAATGCAAGAAAATAAATGACACGGAATCACTAAAACTGGACAATAAACTTTTGTGTAAAATTCCTTAAAATACATAAAGAGGAAATGAAAAAGAGAAATGAAAAAGTTGCAGGTCAAGTGCAAGTACATACTTAGCAAGGATGCATTAAGTTGATAAAAAGTGACAAAGATGTTTATAATGTTTCAAAAGATAAAGTGGTGCATTATTAATAATAAATATAGCTGCAAGCAGCGATTACCGGGGTTCAAATGCTTTAAGTCATTTAAGTTCATATGAAAAAAGACATTATTTAGCAAGCCTGTAAATCACCCAAATCAATGATTTAAAAAAGCATTTTTGGCAAATACAGGTAATTTACCATAGAGATATTATGTTTTTTAATGTTTATGACTGTTATTGTGCCAGCTGTGGTTCGATTCCCTTAAAACTTTGCATGCTTGTTTAGATTAACCTGTCGCATGTGCACAGCAGGTTTTGTGAAGTTTTGAGTTTTTCTTTCGGCTTTATAGGATTTGGGGTAAATTTGGACACGCCCCTTTTCTAAACGGCCCCGTTATAACTTCCCAAAGGGTAAATTTAAATTTTTTTTTTATAATTATTGGCCTAGAGAGTCCAGAGAATTGTACAGCAGTGTTTTTTTCCAGATTGAGTGAAAAACCTAAGACTAGTTAGCAAAAGTAGGTTTTTTACATCTTCTCAATAATTGATTTTGCTAAAAAGAACGAAATGACTCGAAAAAAGATTTGTTCATTTTGCTGAACAAGAGGTCAGAGTTGGTAAAATGAACCGAACTTCCCATAACTACTACGAGTCATGTCTAAGTTCATCGTCTGTGTACTCCGGATCAAAAAGGTAGAGTATGTCAAAAAACTTAATCTTATTTTCGATCCCAGCTGAGGAAGAAGATCTGAGAAAACGATCTGTCATTTTTTTTTTTCGAAAAATACAAATTTGTATACTTTTTAAGCATAAAAGTTTGTGTAGCACAGGCTCTGGGATGCGCGTCCACGCCAATACGAAAAGGTAGAGTATGGCGAAAAACTCCACCTCATTTTCTCCTACAGCTTCAGATTTGTCCGACATTGTTGTACCTTTTTGTTTGTAAACAGCGTTTGGCTTACTTGCACTTTCTTATTCTTTGCACGTTCGATTTGTAAACACTGGGTCTGTAGTTCCGGCTACGTTCCACGTGACCTTTCGACATGATTCAATAGTATGTAGCGTTGTGAGCGTGCATCCCAGAGCCTGTGCTACACAAGCTTTTGTGCTTAAAAAGTATACAAATTTTGTTTCAGAAAAAAATGACGGATCATTCCGCTAGATAAGACCCTTCTTCCATGGCTGGGATCGTTTAGAGTCCTTTTAAGCTGTATTTAAACTACATTTTGGAAGTTCAAAATCAGGGCACCAATGAAGTCTGTTATATGGAGAAAAATTCTGAAATGCTTTCCTCAAAAACCTTAATTTCTTCACAACTAAAGACAGAAAGACATGAACATCTTGGATGACAAGGGAGTGAGTAAATTATTTGTGAATTGTTATTCAGGAAGTGGAGTTCTCCTTTAATCGTCCGAATAATCTACAGATGACTCGATTACAAAAATAATCATTAGTGACAGCCCTAGTTTCAGCGTATGCGCTTAAACCCCTAACAAATGTTTCTTGAGCAACAAATCAGCATATTAGAATGATTTCTGAAGAATCATATGACACTGAAGACTGGTGTAATGATGCTGAAAAATTCAGCTTTGCATCACAGGAATAAATTACCATTTAAAATATATTAAAATAGAAAACGGTTATTTTAATCCTAATATTACTTAATTTTTTTTGTGAAACTTGATTTCAGACTTTGATTTCTCGAAATCTGAGCTCAGTGTGTGACATGTTGACATCTCTTCTAAAACTCTGGATTCAAAAAGAACTATTTATTCACAAATCAAAATCACTGCTTCTCTCTTGAACTTCCATCAACACCGCTAGGACAGCCAGAGAACAAACTTCATGCACAAACATCACACTTGACATGGATTTTCATTTTGCCTCAAGGAACGCTTCCAGCATCTTGCGTAACCCAGGTTATATATTCAACATCTAGGATGTTTGGGAAGCTAGAAGGGGTTCTACCCAACAGAAGGACCTTAGACACGCTTGTAAAATCTGACGCTTGTATATAAACCCACAGTTAGTTTCTGACCTGCTGTCCAACTTACTGGCATGCAGCAATGATCAAGACAAACATGATAACATCAGTATAATAGTCATTTATGACTCTGAAACTCACGCCACATTGTTCAAACCTTCACTGAAGGTGTAAGAGTCATCTGACCTGAAACTGAAGCTGATTATTGAAGGTTGATTATGAATACTGTGCAGATTAGACTTGTATCACTCTAGAAATGATAACAGAAGAACTACAGAGAATAAAAGCACACACAGACATTTTGTCTGGAATGTGCAGCAACACAATTAATTTGAGTGTAACTGGAAAAAGACGATTTAATCACTTTAAAAAGCATCAGTAATACAACACGAAATTATGTATGACGACACTCGAGTAGGCAATCATATCACTGAGATAAAAACTATTATGTTTATTATTATTACTACTTTAAAATCTAAATGATCCCCAAATTCATTTTAGGAATCGCTTAATTCACATAAAAGCATGATATTGCTGTCGGCCAGAGGATGACCGCTCTGAACTTCAGTAGGCCTATCTGGCTGCTGTTCTGCAGGTTTCCCGTTTAGAGATGTAAGACTAGCAGGTGAGAGCTGAACCAACCAATCTAATGCCAACACCATCATAAACAGCATAATAAAACTGTATGTAGGTCACGTCTTACACAAACACACACACACACACACTGCTCTAAGACAGCCTGGAGCTCTAGATGAATGCAAAAGCATGGAAATTAGGAGAGAAAAGAATTCTTCAGAGAAAGAGTATGAAACATTCCTTCTATAAAACAACAATATTTATGATTACATCAACTTTTATAAAACTCCCATTAATAATTCTAGTAATAAAAGAGAAAAATCTGATATCTTTGAGGCAGTAAGCTGTATATGTGTATATATCTGAGCAAAAGAAAAAGAGAGAGAGAGAATGGATAAAAATAGCATCATGACAGGCTTTAGGACAGCTGCAGTTGTGGAAAGAGTAACTTCCCATGACAACCCACCAATAAACATACACACACATTAAGTATTAAAGGTTATGCATCTAGTTGTTCACTTAATAAACATTATGAGGCTATGAGGCTAAACATTACAAAAGCATACTCAGAGAACCCTGCTGCATATACAACACAAAATATTTATCTTTGGAAAGTGCCCACTGATCCATTGGAAAGAACAGTTAAATAAATAAACAAATAAATTCCTTCCCTTTCCAGCTTTGTGAATGAATGTCTGAGAACCTTACGTCTGAAATACAGTTTCCCAAACTGGGGTATATAAGTCAATTTACTAACTATTAAATTATTTAAATAAAATAATCATTTTAAAATAAAAGCAAATCAAAATAAAACAAAACGTTAAACATTTTATTTGTTTACCTGCACATCATGTGAACATTAACTGACATCAGAGAAAAAATTAACATGCAACTACATTGGCCCTATAAAATCTGTTTTATTTTTAACAAATTCCATTTTATTTTTTTCCAAATTCCATTTTTTTTCTGTTTTAGTTGTTGTGGATTCTGTTTTTTTTTTTTTCAGTTTTAATTTTTCTAGACTCTATTTTAATGGTTAAATTGCAATTTATTAATAAAAAAAAGCATGTCTAATTAATTAATTGAAATCATGAAACTTGCAATTAACAGCAATTTATTAAAAATATAACTAATTTTTTTTTTAAAGCCCCATGAAATACATTTTATTTTTCCTGAAATTATTATTTTTTTTTTTTACCAAATTCTGTGCTTTCCATTCATTTTCTGTTCCATTTTAATAGTTTTATTAAAATAGAAAAGAAATACTGTTGTGCATTTACATTTTTCTGGTAAATATTTCTTAAAAATAATTATTCCTTAAAAATAATAATTTTATAAGTAGTACTAGTACTATCATTAAAATCAGTAATACATTTTTGTCACAGTTTATTTAAGGTAACATCAACTTTTATTTTGACGGGTTGCTGTGAAGACCTTTGAGTATCTGTTCGTATATGATATGTAAATATATATGAAAAATGGTCATGAAATGACTTTAAACAGCAGTTCTAGAGATTATGTGTTCATTTATATATTGAAGCAGCAGAGGCTGAAAACACAGCAAGCGTCACATGCGCTTCAGTATGTGTGTAGTAAAAAAAAACGTGCATCTGCGCCATTCATTTACACAGAGACATGCAGAAAATGAGGGATACCTATTTTAAACAGTGTTTTGCTATTTAATATTCACAGACACTAGTCCATATCACATTTTACTTTGATTTAAACCTACTTTATTAATTTATTCATCCAAAATTTGGCAAATTCCATGACATTCCGCGTCATACAGTAAATTCCATTTTTATGACTGGATTCCGCTGTTCAATCTGTGTTTACTGCATTCCAAAAATCATAAGGCCCTACAACTGTACTGTTCAGTCATTGAAATATAAAATCTCAGGGGATACTTCAAGTAAATATTTTAGGTCAAAGGGGTTTGGCTGACAAAAAAAACATTTGGAAAACCCTGGCCTGGACAATATAACAGGGAACACAAAGAACTGCCTCAATACAAAACATTTCTTGTGAAGATAAATGAAAAGCAGCTTTGCAGCCAAACAGACCTGCTTCACACTGAACAGTCCATGTGCTACACCAGCCATAGGAACGAGAGTATAAACTCTGTTTACTTTCACAGAGTCTCTGTACACTATAACACACATTTAAATTCATGGCCACAGCCTTTCTTACCAAAATGACTTGGTTGAGAGTGCAATTACTGAATCAGGCAGTGAAACACATATTCAAAACATAACACTACATCTCAGAAGAACGTTAAATTGCAAACACAAGTATTGCAACAGTGCCAAACAAAGACAAGTCGAGCTAACAAATCTTGTTTTAGGCTTCAAACTGCCTTGGGCTGAACAACACAGAACGACTCTGTTTGTAGTACAAGTATAGAGTTGTTTATAAAAGCAGAAATAAGGGTGAAGGGCTTACTAATAGTTCACTACAGATGAATATGACTCCTGGAGGTGATGAATCTAGTCTTAACAGAATAATTTTGCCATTATTTAGTCATCATCATGGAGTTCCCAACCTGTATTTTACTTCTGTAGATCACAAGAGATTTGTTTTTAAAGAATATCCTGTGTGCTCTATTTAGTATAATGAATTCGGATGGGATTGGGGCTCTCAAGCTTCAAAATGACAATAAAAGCACCACAATACAGCAGAATATAGCATGACTCATGCACTATATCGTGTATAAATCTTCTAAAGCCATATGGTGGTTGTTCGAGCAACAGGCGGAAATCATTATTCATTGTTATTGATGTCAAAATGCAATCATTAATATATCTGAGTATTCCATTTATCATGTGAGTTGAGATGTTACATAAAGCCCCCCAGAATACTGCAATATGTCAGCAGGAAACTTTCACAGATCTATATTCTCATGCAGTTTCTACAGATGCAGCATTTTAACTGTACCACTTCAGCTGCAGGAGGCTTCCCTCTCACATACAGTAGATATAAATGCGCACTTAAACACACCAATAAAACACGTTAACATGCAGGTGAAATTGCGGTAACGAGCAAAAAAAGCTTATACTTTTGTAAGTTGTAGTTAACCCCCTCACTGATACAGTTGCAATGTCATTTTGATCACATACTGTAAAATTAGTATCAAACAGTCTCAGAAGACTTGGAATATAGCAAACAAATACTTTTTATGATGCTTTTGTGTGCTTTTTGAAGGTTGAAAGCTCCCATTTGCAGGCATTGTCATTGCAGTCAGAGCAATCTGTGTTCCAAGGAAAAATGAAAGTCATACAGTTTTGAAATGACAAGAGGGTGAGTAAATGATGACAGAATGGGGTGGTAAAATATCACTTTAAAGGTGAAGTGTGCACTTCACCTTTAAAGTGATATTTCGACACCCCATTCTGTCTCTCTCTGGGCCACTATTGAGTTTATGAAAATCTGACCTACCTGCTGAGGGTGACCTACCGGAAGTTTAAACTGTCATGTTTACTAGTACAACATGGGTAGCACATCTCAGCAGATAGAAAAGTTAGGTTGTACTAAACCACTCGCCTCATTCTAAAATGACACACTTGATGCTATTAAATTTAATTGCAAAAAACAGTTTACCTATCATTCATTGTTTGGTCAAACAAAACATGTGCCATAGGTTGAGGTAATGCTGCTATGTCAGGCTGCTCAAACGACCAGTATGATGTTTTGACAGCACCACAGTGTTTACACTCTTAAGCATGTAAACCCACAAATGGCTTACTTAAAGTTGTCCCAACACATTCATCTGAGAAAGTATTAACATCAAAAAACTTCACCCTTAAAAGGGATAATCCACCCAATAATGAAATTCTGTCAATTACTCACCCTCATGCCGTTCCAAACCTGCACGACTTCTGCAGAACACAAAAGACTGATTACTGATCTTTTCCATTCAATACGTGAGTGGGAAACAGCACTATCAAGCTCTAGAAATGACAAAAAAGCACCATAAATGCACCATAAAGAAAATCCATAAGGCTTTTGCACTATTTTCCAAGTCATCTGAAGCCAATATCTTTGTGTGAGAAACAGACCTTCATTGTAAAAAAGACAAGCTTGGAAATTTTAAATAATAACATTTTTGTGTTGTGTTCCACAGAAGAAAAAAAAAAGACATGAGGGCAAGTAATGACAGAATTTTCTTTTTTTTTGATAAACTATCACTTTTAAAAAACAGAAGTTTGTCCCAAACTGAAGGTGGAAAAAAAAAATCTAACAGCTAAAATTCTCTCTCATTCATCAATGTAATAACTTAAACATAATATTCACTAGCAGTGCGGGGGAAAAATAGATTCACAATTGAATCGCGATTCAGTCTTCTAGCGATTCGCATCGATTCACAAATTTCAAAAATCGATTTTCTAGTTAATATAATTATAATAGTCTAGGTTTAATAATTATAACATGCTGTTGTCAGAAAAAGCAGCAGCAGTAACAGCATTGAAGGAAAAAAAACAAACACATTCTGCCCCATTTTTAGCAAAGACAAGTAATTATTGATCTTTTTGTTATTATGGGAAGTAGGGATGCACCCAAAACCATATTCACAAAGGGACAGAAAACGAAAATGCGTTCAATAGAGTGGTAGCCTGTTACATTAGAGTAGGCCTACATACAATTTATCTTATCACATAAACAGAGTAAGAAGAGCTGACTGATAGGACGATGGCAAATTATTTGCAGATCCTGAGCATTGCGAATCTCGAAAGTGAAAGTAAAAAGCGAGTATATTAACAACAACTCCCTGAAGCCCGCAATTTATATACAGGATAATTACCAACAACATAATTGTGAGAGAAAGCATTAAAAATATATATTTTTCCTCTCATCTTGTATTTATTCCCTTTAGGGGTTCTGTAGTACATATCACTTCCTTTCAAAACACGGTATTGGGATTTGGGCACATCCCTAATGGGAAGTGTAAAATATTTTTGATTCATTAGGAAGATTATAGTTATTAGGAAACACTGGTTTACTGAGTCAGGACTATTCATACTACAGACTGGTGTGTTTTTGTATCAAAATACTGATGCATTTGATGTCCATTGTGCACAAAATATGCTATGGAAAAACTCGAAAAATCGTGAATTGATTTTTAATCGAATCATGACCGCAAAATCAATTTGAATAGAATCAGAGATACAGGGTCTTAAAGGGAAAGTTCACCCAAAAATAAAAATCTGTCATTAATTGCTCACCTTAATGTCATTCCAAACCTTCGCTCATCTTCAGAACAAGAGAGCTTTCTGATGCTGCATAGACAGCAACACAACTACCACGTTCAAGACCCAGAAAGGTAGTAAAATAGTTCATGTGACAGCATTGGTTCAACCGTAATGTTATTCTACGACAGTACTTTTTGTGCGCAAAGATAACAAAAATAACAACTTTATTCACCAATTTTTTGTTCACGAGAGTACCACGATGCATGCGCACGGTGCTGCTGATGCAAGAGCTGGCATTCTGACATAGAACATCCATCTCTCTTAATTCATTGTCTGTATATTCTGGTTCAAGTAAGTAGGGCTGGGCAAAAAATTGCAAGTCATCCTCTCTGTCAAAATCTTCAGACATGTTTACGAAGGCTGTTTTACAGCATGCGTCTTCATCTGCTTGTAAAAAAAAAGTGCAGCGCATCCGGGTTCTATGTCAGAATGCCAGCTCCTGCATCAGCAGCACCGAAACATATTAAGAACATTTTAGCTAAATCTAAAGACCTTTTTCCTCTATAAAGAACCTTTTGTGACATGGAAAGGATCAATGGATGTTAAAGGTTCTTCATAGTTCACAGACACCAATAAAGAACCTTTTTTATGAGTGTATAATGTATATTTCCTTTTCATTACTAATACAATAAGCCTTGCTGTAACACTTTAATACCCTGCAGAATCCATATGTAAACAGTAATAGCTCTGTCAGTGCTGACACCTGTACACACAGGTGAAAATGTCATTCTAACACACCCGTATTTACACACAGTCCTCCTGTTTGCAATCATTCCAACAAAGGAGCTCACTGAGGCTAAATATTATTAGAAGAACCAGAATTATTTAGTTGGATCCATAATAAAGCAGAAACACCAACATTTAACTAAAACAGTTTCTTCACAATAAAACTATGACACTTGTCACTCATCAAAATCAGAGCACATAAATACATGATTATACTTCACATGAGTGCATTAGTGGAAGTATATGTAACTCTGATCAGATGAGGACCCTAATCCTCCAGAATGACTCTTCTGCCCCCATAAGCCTTTGTCCGCAGAGCCAATCCGAATACAGCATGAGAGACTGAGAACCAATGAAACAATTGCCTGTGACAAGAAGGCCAATCAGATGACAGCATGCGTGGAAACTAGGCCAGAAGCCAAAGCAACAGAACAGTAACAACAGATGCCCCAATCCATACACACAAATAGGATATTGTGATATACGACAAGCTTATGAATACACGTCACACACGCTAATTTATGGAAACGTTTCTGACGTTTATGCACATGAAAATATTGTCTTAAGTGTACAATAAAAAGCTCCAAAACATAAGGCATTTCTGGAAAAATGTCCCTCTTAAGTATCCAACCCCGTTTCATTGGACCGGGTCAGGAGTCAATGGGAACATTCTGAACTCCTGAACTGTTTGTGTTGGAACAGACATCATGATGGATTATTTAATATCTGATTGAAATACACAAAATAACAGAGCGCTGTCTCATGCGCACAGGGACGGCGGCAGATGTGGCCTAATAAGGGGAATCATCCTTCTCTGGGTCTCTCTGTTAGGAGAAATGATGCAATCTACATGAAACATAAACCACAAAACACAGACACCCTTCTGCACTGAACTGGCCATGTGGCACCACTGTCTTCATGAACTGGGTTAAGTCTTTACTCATTATGGCAATGGTGTGATATTCACACGAAACTATTTTAAACTATTTTCCCATTCTTGTATCATTTTTATACAAGTGTTTTCTTTTTTCTTTTTTGTAAGCAGCTTGGAAATGAAAAACTACGTGGAATATTTGAGCTTGTAAAAATGTATTTCTCAGGGATAACAAATGCAATCTCTCCTTGAAGCCGTTCAACAAGTAGGGCTGACTACTGCCCACTGTGGAAGGGGATTTCAGAATGGGGTCCACACTCCCCCAGGGGACAGCTAGTGGGTCAGTGAAAATAATTGTTTTTATACAAAATGTAATAAATCAGTTTCTAAAAATGTGCTCAAAAAATTTAACATAGTTTTTAGTTTGCTCACTAGTTGTATGAGCTTTAAAGCTGCTTTGAAGAGATATTTATTATGCAAATATATTTAAATGGTTTCTCTTATATTCCTTTATACATATACTACCAGTCAAAAGTTTTTGAACAGTAAGATTTTTAATGTTTTTTTAAAGAAGTCTCTTCTGCTCACCAAGCCTGTATTTATTTGATCTAAAGTACAGCAAAAACCAAAATTTTAAAATATATTTTATTATTTAAGATAACTGTTTTCTATTTGAATATATTTTAAAATGTAATTTATTCCTGTGATTTCAAAGCTGAATTTTTAACATTACTCCAGTCACATGATCCTTCAGAAATCATTCTAATATTCTAATTTCGTGAAAATTTTTATTAATATTATTATGTTAAAAAAAGATAGCAGAACAGTATAACAGTCCTTATCTGAAACAGAAATCCTTTGTAACATTATAAATGTCTTTATCATCACTTTATCCCCCCCCCCCCTAATATACAAATAAATGCTGTTTTTTGAATCTTTCTATTCATCAAAGAAGCCTGAAAAAATGTACTCAACTGTTTTAAATATTGATAATAATAATAATAATAATGTTTCTTGAACAGCAAATCAGCATATTAGAATGATTTCTGAAGCATCACGTGAAGGCTGGAGTAATGGTGCTGAAAATGTAGCTTTGATCACAGGAATAAATTCCATTTTAAAATATATTCAAAAAGAAAGCAGTTATTTTAAATAGTAAGAATATTTCAAAATTTAACTGTTTTGCTGTGCTGGCTTAGTGAGCCGAAGGGACTTCTTTAAAAAACAATAAAAATCTTTACTGTTCAAAAACTTTTGACTGGTAGTGCACAGTTAACTTATACAATAAAATATTTTGCAGATAACATTTCAATAAATTTGGCTTTAGCGCATTGAAAAATAACAGAAAATCATTTAGAAACAAGCTGTCTTTTTTCATTTTTTTTCCTAACAAGGATATATATTTGGGGGGTCCTTGAAATAAAAGTTTGAAACCCCAAATCAAGGATGGTCAAAATTCACTGTGGTCATAAAACATTTTCACTGGCCCTCGTGAAAATTTTGTTTATGACCATTATGAATTATGAAGCTGATTGCTTGCTTATTTGTGTGTACATTTAATAGTCATCCCAATATGTGTGATCAGAAACATTCACAGGACTATCTTCTATCACATGGGTTTCTCATGCAATATCACAGAGTGACAGAGAGAGATGCACTGGGTGTTTAAAACTTTGACCAAGCGCATTACTTGCAAAATAGACAACAAAGGAAAGCCGAAGGAATGCCCCAATGTTTTACACATACCAGCTTCACTTATAACTGATTTACGTGCCCTATATATTCACAAAGGCGGTGGCCGTGTTATGAACAGCTCACTGGAATGGAGAATGGAAACGGAATATGAGAGGGAGAGAGAGCGAGAGAGAGAGAGACACTTTAAATTCCAAAAGACACGTCTCCCTTTATACATCCCAACAACAACGAATCAAAAGTGTGCTGTAACGTCTTAAAATACACATTTCTGTCCTCATCCAAGGTCACCGGAACCGCTCTGTCCGGTTCTGCAAACGTAAACACGCGCTCACTTAAATCTTATACATGTATCGAGCGCGCCGAGCCATTCATCTCTCCTGTCGTTCACTTTCTCCCTCTCAGACCGGGCAAACGAGCAACTAACGTTAACATTACTCACCCTCCGACAGCTCCAGCTCCAGCTCCGCGAGCCGTGCGCGCACCTCCAACGGCAGCGGTAACGAATCACGGTCTGCCATTGCGACTCCAACACATCCGAGCCTCGGTGTCTCTCTGTGTCTCCCTAGCACACGGTGTCAAACGTGTATTTCACGGTGCAAAAATAGACCGCATGAGTGTGAGCGCGGATGGACAGCGAGCAGACGCGTTACTGGAGACCCGTCATCACCGGGCGGGTTTTTTCGGTTTTCGGTTTCGCTCGGCTTCCCTCTGATCCTAGATTGTAGTGGTGCACAGGAGCGAAGCTGCCCGTGTATCCACTGCGGTGCCACCGTGCCCGCTGCTGCTGCCGTCTCGCTCACGTGACCGCGGTGCTCGTTCAAACGCAGTAGAGAGCCACAGTGCGCGCGCGCGCGCGCACCGGCTGTAACGGAAAGCGGCAGCTGTGTGAGGAGAAAACGACCTACACTGCCATCAAAATACGCCCCGGGTGAATGCGGGGGGCACACCGGCTTTTCATGCGTCAGTTTCTTAAGGATAAATCTAATATAAAGATTTTCACACATTTTACGAGATATTATGAAATTACTATTTATTCACAATTCAGTCACTTTTTTTACTCATTACGGTACTTAAATATTTATTTTATTAATTAAAGAGAAAAGTGGACTACTCAATATATTTATGTAACGTTACACGTTTTGTTAATATTTAATAGTCATAATTATGAATTAATAGCTATTTGTTATGTCAATGTCATATATAGGCTAATAAAAATTAATTATGATTAATTAATAATTATGTTTATTTATATATTTATTATATCATATTATTTATTTTGTTCGATATTATTTTATTAGTTTATAAAAGAGTGGTTATAGAGTGGTTATGATGCCTCCTGCTGGTGAAAGTAAAATAGTCATATCAAAGAGCAAATAATTTATAGCCGAAACGTGCATCTTTAAATTAACTTTTAAAAAAAAGATTGATTAAAGCATGGATGTTGAAATTAATTATCATGGAGGAGTTTTTTTATTTAAACAATGCAGACAATTTACCAAGGCAGATTTTTTTCTTTCTCAGCTACAGACCTTAGTTAGGGTTGAAGCTATACTGAATTTTACAAGGACGAAACCAAGGCTGTGAGGGATGTACTTACAGTTTTTACAGTGGCATGCACTGTGTAATGGACTGTAAACTGTTTTATGGAGTCTTTGTCTACTGAAAGTTTTTCTTTTTTTTTTTTTTTCTGAAATACACTACTGGTCAAAGGTTTTTGAACAGTAGGATTTTTAATGTTTTTTTAAAGAAGTCTCTTCTGCTCACCAAGCGTGCATTTATTTGATCCAAAGTACAGCAGAAACAGTAAAAAAAATGATATATTTTTACTATTTAAAATAACTTATTTATATTTGAATATATTTTTAAAATTCCTGTGAATTTAAAGGTGAATTTTTAAGCATCATTCCAGTCTCATGAT
>JAHKKF010517622.1:0-19078 GCA_019740295.1 Labeo calbasu | reverse complement strand
CATGTGCAACATCCTATTAGGTTCTGTACTGGAATTAGTTCACCTGTTTCGAGTCTTCGGGTTTTTCGAGTCGTTCATTCATCTTATGGGGCTGTCACATGATGAACGAATGACTCAAACCCGAAGACTCGAGAGATAAACTAATCGATTATTTTTTCAGCTCACACCGCATTGGTTGAGCTCATGGGGCTGTCACGTGATGAACGAACGACTCAAACCCAAAAACTTGTCAGATAAGAGTTGAGGTGAGCTAATCATAGACTAAAGACCCAGGTAAACAATGAATTAATATTTTCTGTTTCTTACAGCATTATAGTTTTGTCTTGTTTGTAGTGTAATCTACGTTTGTGTAAACAGTAGATGTGTTAGGGAAGTAACACGTAACATTTTACTTGTATTTTGCTAAAATGAACGAAATGACTCGAAAAAAGATTGTTCATTTTGCTGAATGAGACCGTCAGAATCGGTAAAATGATCCGAACTTCCCATCACGACTATGAATCACGTCTAAGTTCATCGTCTGTGTACTCGGCTAAGAAAGGTAGAGTATGACGAAAAATCTTATTCTTCATCTTATTTTCTCCTACAACTTCAGAATCGTCCAACATCGTTGTACCTTTTTGTTTGTAAACAGCGTTTGCCTTACTTGCACTTTTTTAGTCTTTGTGCGTTCACTTTGTAAACACTGGGTCTGTAATTCCGCCTATGTTCCGCGTGACCTTTCGACATGTTTCAATAGTACGTGAACGCGCATCCCAGAGCCTGTGCTACACGAGCTTTTGTGCTTAAAAAGTATACAAATTTTTTCGAAAAAAATGACTGATCATTTCACTAGATAAGACACTTATTCCTCATCTGGGATTGTTTAAAGCCCTTTGAAGCATTTAAACTACATTTTGGAAGTTCAAAATCGGGGCACCAATGAAGTCCATTATATGGAGAAAAATCCTGAAATGCTTTCCTCAAAAACCATAATTTCTTTACAACTGAAGACAGAAAGACATGAACATCTTGCATGACAAGGGGGTGAGTAAATTATTTGTGAATTGTTGTTCTGGAAGTGGACATCTCCTTTAATGACAGAATTAAAAATTTTGGGTGAACTATTCCTTTACTTTCACTTACATTGTTGAAGTTTTCCACACATATCTATCCCCTATCTAAGCATGAGGAATAATCTAGCCCATCCACTTAATTTAGCCATTCTCACCAGGCATGCCATGTCGAAACAGCTCGTCGTGCCCATGAACTATATTTACACACGTTTTTCATTTTCTTGAGTATTGTCATCTGTCATCTGCTGGCGTAGGTGTTGGCGAAGAACTACTGTTTGCTTTCTGGAGCATTAGTCATTTTCTGAGAGCCAGGGGGCGGAACACAATGCTGCCCATCTACCGCCCAGCTCTCCACACGCGCTCTGTTTTTCTCTTTCTCTCCCTCACTCTGTCCCTTTGTTGACCCCAGTGTTTTGCAGAAACACTGCATAGTCCTTTGCTAAGTTGAGCTCCTTCCACCAGTATACAGCTGACAAAAGCAGTATTCGGATGGGATTCGTTTCTCAGGCTGACGTCTGCAAAGGAATATTTGCATGTCTTCTCCGTGGAAGAACCTTATGCATTTAGACGTCAATTAAGCTCAGTGAGGTCTATAGTATCTGGAGAAAGCTATCTGTTAGCAATCCTATTCATTTCAAATCCGTTTGTGTCAAATTCCCAAATCAGCAGTGGTCAAAAAGATTTTTGAAAAGAAATTTTGGGTCAACTGTTTCATGTAATCGTATATGATATGAGCGAGAGTTAAATTACAGCATAAAGCTGATGTTTCCAATTAAACTAAGAATTGTCTTCTTCAGAAATGTATGCAAGAAATGCATTTCCGACTGGAAAAGAGATAAAATCACTGGCTAGCGTCTGTGAATACTGAAATTACATCAACAAGGAAAGCCATTACTGCCAACATAGGGCTAAATGTGGAAAGTAGAAAAAATTGTGGAAAAAAGTGGAAAAATAGAAAAGGTTCTGGTAATTTTCCGACAGGACATTTTCCATTATGTTCAAAAAACTTTTCCTTTAACACTTAAAACACAACACAATCCAGGGCAGACGTCAAAATATTGGAGAAACATCTGTGAAATATTAAAACGGAAAATTCCTTCGTATTACCACTGTACACTGTGTAGAAGTGTATTTTAATTATTATCAGAAGTATTTTGAAACATTTCAAGGTTAAATATATACATATATATATAGATTTGATCCAAAGTACAGCAAAAACTGTAAAATTGTGAAATATTTTTACTATTTAAAACAGCTGTTTTCTATTTGATTATATTTTAAAATGTAATTTATTCCTGTGATTTCAAAGCTGAATTTTTAGCATCATTACTCCAGTCAAACGATCCTTCAAAATTCATTCTAATATTCTGATTTGCTGCTCAAAAAAAAAACTATTATTATAATGTTGAAAACAGCTGAGTAGAATTTTTTCCAAAAAGAGTATTCATTTCTATAATTTCGTTCCCAAAATAAGTAAATAAATAAGATATAGTCAAAAAAATGCTGATCTTAGGATCTTTCTATTTATCAAAGAATCCTGAAAAAAATTAATTGTTTTAAATATTGATAATAATATAATAATAAATGTTTTCTGAACAGCAAATCAGCATATTAGAATGATTTCTGAAGGATCGTGTGACACTGAAGACTTAAGTAATGATGCTGAAAATTTAGCTTTGATCACAGTAATACATTACATTTTGAAACATATTCAATTAAAAAAGTATATAATAAAATCATTTCACAATATTACTGCTTTTGCTGTATTTTGGATCAAATAAATGCAGTCTTGGTGAGCAGAAGAGACTTCTTAAAAAAAAAAAAAAAAATCTTGACTGGTAGTGTATATAAAATATATATTTATATATATATGTATGAAAATCATTCAGTTCCATCATAAAACAGTAAAACAGTATTTACTTACCTTAACACATTCATAAGGGTCCGCAGCTATCCTCTTCATGACATAATATCCTGTTTATCACATGACAACAAAATGGCTTCATTTATGTTTGTTATTCCAAATACTGGTTAGCATAGTTCTACATTTAGTGCTAAACTAAGACTGTCAGGATTTGCTCTACACAATTATCATGGCCAGAAAATTTCATGATACCGATGTATATATCAAAAATGTTCTTTTTTGATCAATGAATCAGCACTGCATACGAAAAGAACAATTACACTAAACAGAACAGACTAAAATTTAGTTTAGCACAGTGTCAAAGTACAACAATTTATGAGAATAACAATATATTTTTACTCCAAAAGGAGTGTTTTAAATAACTGATCGCAGAATGAGGCAGAAATTATATTACTTTACAGTATTCTATACAGTGATAAATGCTATGTCTGTTAGCATTACCTTATAAATACATATCTTTATTAAAATACCTGAGGTGGCTTGAAGAACACAGATAAACCATATACTGTTGCAATCGTGTGACTGTCTTCATGTTTCATCAGACAAAACACTTCTTTCTGCATTTTACTCATCTACAGCCATAGCTGGACGTCTAAAGGGATGTCCTGTGAAGTCGTTTGGTTTTTTTACTCCTATGATTCTTGTTTATGGACTTTCCGTGCGAGGGCGCCCTCCGGTGTCAAGTATGAATGAAACAAATCCCACGTGAGTGTTTTCACGAGGCGTCGTCATCAAGCCGCAATATTGACGGCACTGAATGTAAACAATGCCACTGAACCGAACGAAACTAGCATATTTTGCTAATCGTTGCTGGTGAAAACGTTCAATTATTGTCATGGACTAATCGGACCGGGAAAAACATTTGGAATAATATAGACTGCCAAAAGTTATAACAAATAAAGGAGAAGAGTGCAAAAAAACTGTCTGAGGAACAAAAGATGTTTGTGGTTGGCCAAACTGAACCAGGATTTCCAAGAATCTTGACAACATTCGAGTTTTTATCATTTCCGCTCAGGTAGGTGAAATATTAGGCTAATGTTTTAATTAATACTGCTCGTACGTATCTTCACCACCTAATAACTTTAGTTTGTCAAAATATTGCGCCCTTTCCTGTTTACGAAGTCCTTCTCTACATGATTTAGTAGCTTCCACATGTTTTTCGGGTTTAGACAGCATAAATTAGCAGAAAAAGGTATTCAGTAGTACATTAACCAAGCAATCCAAGCTGTGTTTACATCCGAGCATCCGGTTAACTGACCAAATCGTGACATAAGTGCAAACCCTCTATTATGTGTCATATTATCGTATGTGTACTATTTATTTTAAATATCACAGCAATTTTAAATATCGCCATGCGACACCTATAATTAACATAAGGTTATTTCATTATTTAAATATCATGATTATATTCAATAGCAGTATATCGCGACACCCCTAAACATATTCTAAACATTGTTATTTTAGAATCACTGAGGTACTACTGTAATTTTGATTATTATTTTACCTCAGTTTTATTGACTTTAGTTAAAGTTTTTGCCATTTTCCTGTGTTTTTGACATTTTTAATAGTTTTTAAACAGGGAATAGTTTACCCAGAAATGCAAATTCTGTCATTAATTACTCACTCTCATGTTGTTATAAACCCATAAGACCTTTGTTCATCTTCAGAACACAAATTAAGATATTTTTAATGAAATCCAAGAGCTTTTATAAACAGCAACGCATGTTTAAAGCCCAAAAAGGTAGGAAGGACGTTGTTAAAAAAAAGTCTCATAGCTTTATAACATTACGGTTGAACCACTGATGTCACATGGACTATTTTAATTATGTTTTTACTACCTTTCTGGGTCTTGAATGTGTCAGTTGCGTTACTGTCTATGCAGAAAGCTCTCAGGTTTCATCAAAAATATCTTAATTTGTGTTCTGAGGATGAACAAAGATCTTACAGGTTTGTAACAACATGAGGGTGAGTAATTAATGACACAGTTTTCATTTTTGGGTGAACTAACCGTTTAAAATTGCTATATATATATAAAATAGAAAATATATATTGTATTCAAATCTGTGCATATTATTATTTTTTTTTAAATAAACGAATATGCCAAAAATATATAAAATAAACGAATATGCCATCGGTTCTGAAACGGACGGGTTCTGTTCCACTTTCGTCCGTAGCTCCATCCGTATCAGACCAGACTGTCTGATCCCTGATGTGACAGCCTCCATTACCCGTCTGCTTAAATCCCTTCCCACTCCGAGTGCCCACACACACACATACACACACACACACGCTCGCTCATCCCTCTAGGCACAGTGAGGTCAGGCAGCAGCATCGCTAGAGGGTTGTAAGCACACAGGATCATGGGATTGTTAGGGGGGTTCAGACTTAACACACGTCTGTGTGGGCAAGCAGGTTTGGCAAGCGCACACACGTGGGTGGTTTTGTGCGAGACAGAAAGAGGGAGCGAGAGAAGAAAGGGAGAGAGAGAGAAATAATGGGAACCATTCAGATTTTTGTGCACTAGTGAACAGTGAATAGGGGAGGTCTGATGCCGGAGATGATGTGCATCGCTCTGTTGTGCGCTGTGATGTCACGATGCTTGGCCTTGAGTCAATAACGTGTCACTTAGCTTTCATTCAGTTTGTCAATCGCACGAAACCAGTCACGAACATGGCCAGGTCATATTTCACCTCAAAAATCACAGAAAAGAAAAGAAAAGAAAAGAAAAAAAAAAAAAAAAAAAAAAAAAAAAATANATATATATATATATATATATATATATATATATATATAATTATTAAATTATTATAATAATATAATTTAACTTGCTAATTTAATTTTGGTAATTATTTTAAAATATTATAGTATAATTTAATATTGGTTAAATCATTAATTCAATAAATTAATCTGCATATTTTGTTCATTTGATTAACATTTTTCTTCCCAAACTCTTATTACTGTAATGAGGTAATGGAAGAAAATGAATAAAAGGTTAGGCTTATCTATTTAACATGGTAATTTAGTGTGATTAATTTTTTAAGAAATGATTATAATATTATAAAAATATATATGTTATGTCTCAAATGAGTGGATTTTCTGAGAAAAAATATTTATTAAATACACAAATCTATTTAATTAATCTGCATATATTGTAAGTAATTTGATTAACTTCTTTTTTTAATGATTGTTAGTGTTAATATATTTATTTTGAAGCATGTAGGCATTATTTTTATTAAGCACATTTCACCCTAATTTCTCATTATTTTATTTTATTTTATTTTATTTTGAGTTTTTTTTTTTTTTTTTTGGAGATTCACCCAGTTACTTTTCAGGAGAAAAGTGAAACCCATCCATCTCTCTTTTATTTTTTATTTCTTTTGCTCTGCCTCACACAAACACACACACGCACACACACCTATGTGTTCACCCACACATGCAGTGTGCTGTGATGGGACCGTACATCAGCCCACAGAGACACACACACACACACATAAGCTTGAGCTCGGCTCTTAAAGGGACAGGCCCGCGCACATGCCGCCGCTTCACCCTCCATCAGAACCGCAAAAACACTGCTGGCAAACAACAAGAAGACTGTGGCTTCCTCTGCTAAATCTGACGGAATATTTACATCTGGCTAAGAAAAGTAACCTGCACTGACTTTAACAAGCGACATCCTTGTGCATGAAAAAATACTTTGTTTAAGACAAATTCTCAATGTAACTAATGTGATTACATTTTTAAAATGATATCATACAATTAGAAATATAAAATGTAAATATTAAAATATTAAAACATATTTTGAAAACACTGTTAAAATTAGTTTTACAAATTTCTTTAATTTAATTTAAGACAATAATTTAATGTTATTATTTAAAAAATGATGATATTATAAATAGAAGATGTAATTCCTAAAAAAGACTTTATACTTCTAATTTAAAAGACAATTTATAAATGAATAATTTACAATTATTTAACAAAAAATCTTACCTTTAAACTTTGACAATTCTTTTGTAAATGATCAATTTTTACATTTGTCTTAAAAATGTCATATATCTGAATTTAAGACACTAATTTAATGTCAACATTTTTATTTTTTTTTATTAAAAATAGAAAACAAAAATATGATATATATTTTAAATGTCATTGAAAATGTCATTTATCTCAAGTGAATACACTAACTTAATGTCATTATTTAAAAAACATTGTGAAATTGTAAATATATAATTATTTTAAAAAGGCTATAGTTCTAATTTAAAAAACTATTTAGTAATGATTAATTTTAACATTTTTTATAAAAACGTCTTATTTCTAAGCTTTGACAAATACATTTTTACATGTCTTAAAAATGTAACTTATCTCAACTTAAGACACTAATTTAATGTAAATATTTTACATTTTTTAAACTATAAATATAAAATGTAATTTTTAAAAATGTGATATTTTAATTTTTTTAAAGGCTGGTAATAATTCAGTTTTACAAATGGTTTGAATAATGTCAGTTATCTCAATTATCAGTTTTTACATTTGTCTCGAAAGTGTCATTTATCTCAAATTAAGATACTAATTTAATGTAATTATAAAACTTAATTAATTTTTTTAATTATTTTAAAAATATTGGTAAATTATTCTGTTTTACGAATGTTTCGAAAATGTAATTTATCTCAATTTAAGACAAATGTAATGTTAATATTTAAAAAAACCCTGAAATTATAAATAGAATTCTGTAAACAAAAAAGACTACTTTTAATTTCCATTCATAAATGATTAATTTACATTTTTCACACAAAAAAATCTTATTTTCTTTTGTATTTCTTTTCATGTCTTGAAAATGCCATTCTCATTTTAAGACAAAATTTACAGTAAATATTATACAATTTTTAAATTATAAATATAAAATGTAATTTTTAAAAAAAAATATGGCATTTTTATTTCTTTAAAATCTTGGTAAATTATTCTGTTTTACAAATGTCTTGAAAATGTAATTTATATTAATTTAAGACACTAATTTAATGTCATTATTTAAAAAATTACAAATTAATAAATAGAAAATGTAATTCTTAATAAAAACGTATTAATACTTAATATTTCTAATTTAAAAGACAATTTATGAATAATTAATTTACATTTTTCACAAAAATGTCTAACCTTTCACAATTCTTTTGTAAATGATCCATTTTTTCACATCTTGAAAATGTCATTTATCTCAACTTAAGACACTAATTTAATGTAAATATTAAAAAAATATATATGTAATCATAGAAAGAAAGAAAGAAAGAAAGAAAGAAAGAAAAGGCCGGTAATTTAACATGCTAATTCAGTATGAATAATTATTTTAAAATGATTATAACTATTAAAATTATTATTAAATAATTAAATTAATATAATTAAATATGTTTGTCTTAAATTAGCTTTATTAACTAAATGAATAAATACCTATTAATTTAACATGCTAATTTGTAAAATGTAATTTAAAAAATATATATATGATATTTATATTTCTAAAAAATGGTTGGTAAATCATTCAGTTTTACAAATGTTTTGAATAATGTAATTTATCTCAATAATGAAACCAAATTCAGTATGATTATTTAAAAAATGATAAAATTGTAACTATAAAATGTAATCAAATACGTACTTTCATTTTAAAAAATCAGCTGTTAATTATTATTTATTTACAGTCACTTAAAAAATCTTATATTTTATTTTTTAAATGTGTTGGTAATTATGCAATTTTACAGATGTCTTCAAAATGTAATTTATGTCAATTTAAGACATTAATTTAATGTGAATATTTTTTAGACATCTAAAATGTTATTTAAAACATTTTTATTTTAAAAAGTTCTATCTTGAAAATGACGTTTATCTCAATTTAAGGGACTAATTTAATGTGATTCATTAAAAACACATTAAACGATCAATATAAAATGCAATTACTATATTTGAAAGAAATCATTTGTAAATTATTTATTTCAAATTATTTTAAAGTTATAAAATAATGCTAAAAATTGCATTGTGAAATGTGTACGCTGCAAAAAGGCCAGCCATTCCTTGCCTCGTCACAGTAACAACAACAGTAACTCTGTGACCTCGGGCTATTGACTGAATCCCAGTGTTTAGTCGCATGGTCTCTCTTAAAGATCCTCATTTAAGCGCCTTATTCCACGGCAATAAATAACGTCTGTCAGACTTCTGAGGGACCGAGTGAAGGAGTGTGAAAGATCAGAGGGCTGCCGTGAGTCAGGGTTGAGTCACAGGAGCGGTCAGTCCTGTGGGTGTTTTGGGTCGTCTTTCCTCTCTGGGGGCCTCACACAGACTGCAGTACCGTTCTCATGGATCCACAGCTCTGCTCTGAGATCAGCTTTCAGGTTTCACTTAGAAAGACTGCTTGAATATTATAAGGTTTGCTAATTATTATCATTTCCATAGAAAATTCCTAAGCCTCTCAATTTAGCACACTAATTTATGTGATTATGATGTGATGTATGTGATTTAAACAAACGTTATAAATTATAACTTTAAAACAATTTAGATTTTAAAATAAATCTATTATTTTTTTTAATAATTGTAAAAATAATTTGTAAATAGATCATTTAGAAAAATCACTTTTTTTAACTTTCAGAAATTATTTGGTTTTACAAAAGTTTTTTTAAGCATGGTTTAGGCATGGTATCATTTCTGTAGCTTCATTTATTAGTTAAACTACATTCAAAAGTGTGATCAAAAATAAAAAGGGAATTGCAAACTGCATTGGGAATAATGGGATATCTATATATTGTTTCACAGGAAGGAGAGAAGGAAATTTTCAACCCAATGTGACGGAAATTCGTACATGTTTTATGCGGTGGCTTATTTGTATGAATTCACAAAACCTCAGACGTACAAATTCATACGATTTGTGAAAAATCGTCCGGAATTTACAAGGTGTGAAATTCATACGAATTCACACAACCTCAGTCGTACGAATTTGTACAAATTGTGAAAAATCATACAGATTTTACAAGGTGGCTAATTCATACAAAATCACTCAACATCAATTTTTTGAATTTGTACGATTAGTGAACAATTTTTCACAATATTTATATTTTCACAATACTCGTTTTTTTACGAGTTGGCTAATTCGTACGAATTCGAACCTCACTCATTAGAATCTGTACGTTTTGTAAAAAATTGTATGGATTTTACAAGGTGGCTAATTAGTACAAATTCACACAAACTCACTCGTATGAATTTGTACGATTTGTGGAAAATCATACAAATTTACGAGGTGGCTAATTTATATTAATTCACGTTAGTCGTACGAAATTGTGTGATTTGTGAAAATCTTACGGATTTTATGAGGTGGCAAATTCGTACGAAATTCACACAACCTCACTCATTTGAACTGGCACAATTTATGAAAAATCGTACGGATTTTACAAGGTGGTTAATTAGTACAAATTCGCACAACCTCACTCGTATGAATTTGTACAATTTGTGGAAAATCAATTTTTTTACGAGGTGGCTAATTTATTTAATTAATTCACACAACCTCACTCGCACAAACTCTTATAATTTGTTAAAAAAAAATCAGATTTTACGAGGTGGCTAATTAGTACAAATTCACATAACCTCACTTGTATAAATTTGTATGATTTGTGGAAAATTATACAAATTTTACGAGGTGGCTAATTAATATTCATTCACACAACTTCAGTTGTACGAAATTGTGTGATTTGTGAAAATCTTATGGATTTTATGAGGTGGCTAAATTGTATGAATTCACACAACCTCACTCGTACAAATTCGTACAATTTGTAAAACATTTTACGGATTTTATGAGGTGGCTAATTTGTACGAATTCACACAACCTCACTCATTTGAGTTTGTACGATTTGTGAAAAATCATACAAATTTTACGAGGTGGCTAATTCATATGAATTCACACAACATCACTCGTACAAATTTGTGTGATTTGTGAAAATCTTACAGATTTTACAAGGTGGCTAATTAGTACAAATTCACACAACCTAATTCGTATGAATTTGTACGATTTGTGAAAAGTCTTACAGATTTTACGAGATGGCTAATTCGTACAAATTCATTCAGCCTCACTCGTTTAAATTGGTACAATTTATGAAAAATTGTATGGATTTTACGAAGTAGCAAATTAGTACGAATTCACACAACCTCACTCATTTGAATTGGCACAATTTATGAAAAATCGTACGGATTTTGCGAGGTGGCTAAATTGTATGAATTCACACAACCTCACTCGTACAAATTCGTACAATATGTGAAACATTTTAGAGATTTTGCGAGGTGGCTAATTTGTACGAATTCACAACCTCAGTCGTTTGAATTTGTACGATTTGTGAAAAATCATACAAATTTTACGAGGTGGCTAATTCATATGAATTCATTCAACCTCACTCGTTTAAATTGGTACAATTTGTGAAAAGTGTTATGGATTTTATGAAGGGAGAAATTTGTACAAATTCACACAACCTCACTCGTACAAATTCGTACGATTTGTGAAAAATCTTATGTATTTTCTGAGGTAGCTAATTTGTACGAATTCACACAACCGTGTCTAAATTTGTGTGATTTGTGAAAAATCATACAGTTTTTACGAGGAGGCAAATACGAGTACGAAATTCCACTCCTAACCCCTCGCAAAGATTGTACAAAATTGTACGAGTGAGGTTGTACTAATTTGTATAAATTAGCCAACTCAAAAAATACGTACAAATTGCTTGTGAGATAGCGCTGAAATTTACCCACCATTGATTGCCCATCAATCCAGTACTATTGAAGTTTGAATAAAATAAATGTAGTTGAGGCCCAAGCATTTTTATTGAGCTTAATTAGTCCCATATGTATTTTGTACACAATTATTGAGTATAAAGTGTGCGAAATGCACTACCATGATTACGGTTAAATAAGGTAAAAAAAAAAACATACAACCAAATTATGTTTATTTTAATTATAAACATCGCAACAGACATTCAACACTGAGTTTCGCGTTTTCAAATTTGACAGTTTAACAAATTAGTACAATGACACAAATGAACTAAAACAAGGAAACAAATTATTAAAATGTGGCCACAATATTTATGTTTTGTGTGTATTATGTGCGAGTCTGTGTATGTAAAGGGATAGTTCACCCAAAAATGAAAATTCAGTTCAATCATTTACTCACCCTCAATTTATTTTGTACTTGTATGAGATATTTGTTCTGTTGAACACAGAAGAATGTTTGTAACCTAACAGTTGACGGTAGCCATTGACTTCCATAGTATTTTTTTTCACACTATGGAAGACAATGGCTACCGTCAAGTGTGCTCAAAAGCAGACAGAAACTCAACATGAGGAGGAGATTAAATGATGACAGGGTTTTTATTTTTGGGTGAACTGCCTTTTCAAGAACAATGTTGAAATAGAATATTGTGTGTGAAAAATAACTTACATTTTTAGTTTTAATTATTAGTAAAACGAAGGCTAAATTCCCAGCTAAACAACTGTGACGTGTAATAATTCTGGCCAAATTTAGGTGTCCTTATCAACGAGTTTAAAAACACACACACAAAAATAATTCAAGAAAGCTAAAAAATTCTGAATCACATTTAGAGTTGTAGCCAGAGATCCAGCTGCATGACGAGACACTAAAGTAGTTTCTGCCATGAGATGTTCCATAGTCTCATGGAAATCGAGTCTTTGGATGCGTCAGTTCTCATTTAGTGTCATAATTTGACTATTTACAGTAAAATTTCAAGAATGGCCAAACATCAGCTACCATGAACACCAAATGCTCGATTACAGACAGCATATAATCATGCTGTATGCCTTGGTTCACTCGCTGATGTCATTACCCCAGTCATGCTCCTTTAGCAAATGGGACTTTATGAAGATGATAAAACTGAGAGGCATAACTTTCAGATGATGTATTTGACTCTTATTTGCTTATTTGCTTTTTATTGAAAATGATTCACAGATTGAGTTGGCCACAATATCCTATGCAAGTTCCTAAAACGTACAATATAAAGGAAGTATGAGCATTCAGACAGACCTTCCCTTGACTTTTTCCGTATGTTTGTAACCATAAAGCTTTAAAGGGATAGTTGAGCCAAAAATGAAAATTACCCCATGATTTACTCACCCTCAAGCCATCCTAGGTGTATATGACGAATACAATCGGCGTTATATTAAAAAAATGTCCTGTCTCTTCCAAGCTTTATAATGGCAGTGAATGGGTGTTGAGATTTTGAAGTCCAATAAAGTGCATCCATCCATCATAAAAAGTACTCCACACACCTCAGATGGATTAACAAAGGCCTTCTGAAGTGAATCAATGCGTTTTTATGAGAAAAATATCCATATTTAAAACTTTCATAAATCGTAATCTCAGATGACGTAGGACGTAGGTGTAGCATAAGCTTCGGTGAGAATCAAGAAACAAGTTTGTTTACAGCAAAGGAAAACCAGTCTCCTCTTAGCTTACTGTAAAATCCTCTGCCATATTTCTTTAAAAATTGTCATTTTTTTGTTTTGTGAACGGTGTTTTGTTTTGCTCTGACCTCTGTGCTTTTTCATTCGTCATACGCTCACCTACGCCCTATGTCATCTGCTGGAACGCCACTTTCTCGTGAACGTGCGTACGTTAAATATGGATATTTGTCTTACACAAATACATTAATTCATTTCAGACGTCCTTTATTAACCCTCCGGAGCTGTGTGGAGTACTTTTTATGAAGGATGGATCCACTTTATTGGACTTCAAACACTCAACACCCATTCACTGCCATTGTAAATTTTAGAAGAGCCAGAACATTTTTTAATGTAACTCAGATTGTATTCGTCTGTAAGAAGAAAGTCATATACACCTAGAATGACTTGAGGGTGAGCAAATCATGGGGTAATTTTCATTTTTGGGTAAGCTATCCCTTTAATATGAGTTTTCTAGGAACCTGGAAACCCCCCAAATTTTTGGAATCTTTAGAAAGAAATTTGTATTGAAAACTCTGACTTTGCTACATTAGCATATCTAAGAACAGTTTGAGACACTGTTGACATCTGGATTGGAGAAGACGCTTGTGTATAGAAAAAGTCTCAGTTTGCTCTCCATTTAATCTTTTTGCAATCCATAAATCCTTCTTCCAAAAATCAGACTTCGGTTAATCTTCGAAACTTAAATTCAGACATTTTTTTGTGAAACCCGAGATGTTTCTGTCTCTCTATTGAAGGTCCAGGTAACCAAAACTTAAAAGAGTCAAAAAGCTCATAAAACAAATCCACATGATTTGAGCTCCATAAAACAGTTGTGAGTTGTGAAATTACATGATCTTAGACCCTTTACAGTGTGTGTCATTGTAAAGACTACAGTCTGTCCTTCAGCCTCATTTTCATCTGTGTTAAATTTAACTAAGCGACTAACCTGAATAAGGTCTGTTGTTCACCACAGACTAGTAATATGTGATAAAGTAAACTTTGAATAAAAGACTTTTTTTTTTACCTTTAATGTAAGGTTATTAAGCATATTTGTGAATGTAAACACAAATATGCAACATGCTACCATCAGTGCTGGGTAGATTACTTTCAAATTGTCAGTTACTGATTACAAATTACATGATGAAAATTGTAGTTAGTAACAGAATCTATTAGATTACTTGTTTTAGGTAATGCATTACTTTTAGATTACTTTTGATCTCATAGATCTGAATGAGATTATTGTATGCCATATTGATAAAAATTGCTTTTTGTTATCAACAACATAAAATGCATTAAACATTACACCAGGGTTTCCCAATCAAAGATTAATGAAAGAACTGCAGGGGGTATATTAAAGAAAAGCTAATTAATAATAAAATCATAAAATAAAGAGTTCATTTGCAAAAACAGATAACTCAGTTATCATCAATTTTAAAAAATCATGTTGTTTCACTGTGCATGTCAATTAATCTCAATTGAACTGCAGTTTTTAAGTAAAAAGAACTAAAAAATACATCTAACACAATAAAACATAATAAAAACATAATAACAGAATAAAAAACACGAGTTATCTGATTTTGCAAATAAACTCTTTCAAATGAAAATACTAACACTAAAATAGAAATATTTTGTTTTTTAACTGCGTGTCAATGCGGCCATTAACCGACATCAGAGAACTGTTAACGTAAATGTGTTGTTGAATTATGTGAATATGAAATCATGCAATTCAGAAGAAAGAAATTGTATTCTGATTATGAGCTTTTTAAAGCATAATTACAAGTACTTCATCTTTGGAATCTGATTACATAATCCGGATTACATGTAATCAGTTACTATCCAGCACTGGCTACAGCTCTTAAAAAGGTGTTTTGTACCTTTAAATATTGTGTGTAGTGTGCAGATCACCCACAAACACAATCCAAAATCAACCACAAAACAATATCTGATAGTAACGACACGTCATCAGTCGGCCATATTGGCGGCACTGAATGTAAACAGTGCTACTGAACCGAACAAAACTTGCATATTTTGCTGATTATCGCAGCTGAAAATGGTCAGTTTTTGTCATGTTTTGGGCTGTGCTAATCGGTCAGACTGGGAAAAAAACATTTGGATTATTAGAAACTGCCAAAAGTTATAACAAATCAAGGAGAGGAGTGCAAAAAAACTGCATTTGTGCTTGACGAAACTAAACCAGGATTTTCCATCTTGACAACATTTGTGTTTGTTCTTATCATTTCCAGTCAGGTAGGTGAAATATTAGGCTAATATTTTAATTAATACTGCTCATACATATCTTTAGAAACTATTAACTTTAGTTAGTCAAAATATTGCGCCCTTTCCTTCCTGTTAAGTCCTTCCCTATATGATTTAGCAGCTTCCACACGTTTTGTTTCCTTGGTTTAGACAGCAGTACATTAACCGCACAGTCCATGCTGTTGTTTACATCTGAGTATCGCCAATATGGCCATGCATCCAGGTAACTGACCAAACCGTGATGTAAGTGCAAACCCTCTATACCAAACTGTCAAACAAACCTTCATTAGGTGACTGGACATACAAAATATGTCGCAATAAAACGCCTCAGATTCCCATTCTCAGAACACGAGCGTAAATTCCCACTTTCAAAACCTCAAAGTCATACACGAAGGCCCGAGGCAATGTTAGCGTCTTTTCCACATCAGTCCCTGAGCCTAGTAAACACTGGAAGAGTGTGCGTTCTCCTTTAAGAGGCCCCCACCGTTTCAGACGCGGCGGGAGGCAGAGCGCATTCCTGGAACAGCGCGAGAGAGGGAAAAAAATCACCAGCGACCTGTTTCAAGTCCCCCCAATAGAAACTGTGCCTGATTTGTGGCCAATGTTGGAGATGTAAAAAAAAAAAAAAAGGGAGAGAGGAGGAGGGGGGGAGGGAAAACACTAAAGGGGGTAGCTATGGAGATAGAACGTTTTCCTGGCTGCTTTCTTTGACAGGTGTTGAGTGGGGTAAAAGTCTTAAAACAGAATCCAGCATGTACGCCAAAGGTAAAGGAGCTGTCGTCCCTTCTGATAGTCAAGCGAGAGAAAAGTAAGTGAATTGCGCCCGCTTTAAAGAGTCTCGCCTTGCTTATTATGGACTCGCAACTTTCTAAACTGTGCGTACTATTGTTTGAAGGTGTATTTAGTGCGAACTTGCGCTCTGGAGTGATCGTCCCCGAGTCTGCCGAACTTTATAGCCGGTTGTAGCACTTTAATGCGTTGAGTTGTCCGTGCATTTTTATTTTATTTAAGTTTGGGTGCACACGTGAACACTTGAACTATCCAATGCATCCAATCTGAGTGATGTTGCATGCTCGCATCTCTCATTTTAAAGCTTGTGCATCTTTAGCATCAACATTGCATGCCGTGCATCTGTTGTTTAAGAGTTACATTGTAGAGTAAACACATCCGAGTCGTTTTACTCCCGGTTTTCGGACGTTTTTTAAACTTGTGGAGGTGTTCAGTAGTCGTTCGTGTTTGTTTCAGCTGGTTTATCTGTATTTAATGTTCTTTATATCTATCGCGTGTGTATTAAAGCTAACTGTTTAGTTATTTTAGCAATTCCGACTCACTAATTCGCACGTATTCCCCTATTGTTTTCATATTTCGTGTTTTGTTGACGCGCAAAGCACCGGTTTGTACTAAAACTCGTGTTGCTTCAAGTTTTGCTGACTTTTCCACACTGCGTACTGTAATATTTTATGGTAGTACATCACCATGTGATCTTTCCACTGTTGTGTACAATCTGTTGCCATAGAAACAACCTTACAAACCTTAAATGTAATAAAGTAACCTGTAATATTCATAAATCTGTCATGTAGGGTCGAAGGTTACTGTGTCAGACCTGGAGACTATTATAGGACGTTTAGTACGTGAGTCTGAGATGATTGTGAAGATATAACACGCTTAGAAAGAAAGAATGTGAGGAAATATTAGTGGTCATCGTTAAACTGCATGAGAAGATTGTGAATGTGATGTTTAGGAGATCAGCATCTGAGAGAAACTGCTTAAAAGACCGTGTTTGTGTGGAAATAGTGGAAGAAAGTAATTGCTTGGAGTTATTTCAGTGTTATGAGGTAGTTTTTGTGTAACAAGCTTCTCAGAAGTTTGCGTTGTACTAGGTGTATTCAAAAGTTTGAGGTGTTTTTCCAAGACGCTTATAATTAATGCTCTGAAATGATCGTTTTGACCAAACTAAGGAAGATGAAGTTGTGTTTGTTGCTCGCACAGGTTATGCCAGGATGTAGACGGTTCCTCAACCGCATTAACATCACAGGTTACCGTTTCACATGTTGTATTTAAAGATGAGGTGTTGTGACCACACAGACTTTCTTCTGTTGTTGGAGGTTAATAAATTGTCACCATGGACCACAAAACCAGTCATAAGGGTCAACAATTGTTGTCTAAAAGCTGAATAAATAAGCTTTCCATTGATATATGGCTGGAGAGGATAGGACAATATTTGGCTGAGACACAGTTATTTGAAAATCTGCAATCTGAGGGTGCAAGAAAATCAAAACATTGAGAAAATGGCCTTTAAAGTTGTTTAAATGAAGTTCTTAGCAATGCATATTACTAATCAGAAATTGTTTTGATACATTCACGGTAGGAAATTTACATGGAACATGATATTTACCTGGATAAAAGAAAATTAGATAATTGTGACCCATACTTTGTATTGTTGGCTATTGCTACGTGCTACCTAAAACTGGTTTTGTGGTCCAGGGTGACAAATTGTCAGCACTAGTCAAGCAGAGGTGGCATTAAACTTCCTAAGAACCTGATTTGGGTTTAAAATGCGCTCATAAAGTTAAAACGTCATTCGTTGGAGTCCTTGGGAAGTTCACTTGGAGATACTACTTGACAAAGTGAACTTGGAGGACTCTGCGAATCAATAATGTCAAGTTTATTGCAGCGTTGTTGACTCTGATTACTTCTGAACGGATTTCAAAGCTCAGGTTCATCAAAGTTTAGCGTCCGCAGGTTCGATGTAATTCCACGAATCGGTTGGAACGCCGCAAGAAATTGCGCGGTGTGTGTTTTGGAGTGGAAATTAATGAAAACAGATTCTGATCTAACTCTCCATCTCCTGTTTTCCCCCCAACATCTTGAGCACTTCTCTGGGTTCCCTGAGTTTATTGGTGTGTCTAAGAGGCAGCGAGTAGGTCTGAATGCATGGTTTTGATTTCATCCAGATGGTTCAGCCTCCTTCATAGAGGTGTTTTCAGCTACATATAAAGGGAATCAAGCATGCACACAGAAACAGGACGTTGTTCTTATGAAGAGCGTCTGATTTGCTCTGTTTTGGATAAACGTCGCTCTCAGACATGGATGAGAATCAATTAATTTTCCGTCTTGGATAGCTGGATGTATGGCTTTTTAAGTTTACTTTGAAGAGAGATGTTCTCTGTAATTATTTAGGGGCATATTTAATGATCGCTCTCAGTTGTAACGCGGAAATGTCTGTTTTGTGCACGCGTGTTTGGAAATCTTTTCTAAAAGAGCACTTGCTCCGCTTTCATCAGAATAATTGAGATGGATTGCCTCATGAAAGTTTATCAACATTTTTTATTTAGTACTATTGCTTTGCTGAATATTTCTGTCAATCTTTGCTTATTAT
>JAHKKF010517617.1:0-18804 GCA_019740295.1 Labeo calbasu | reverse complement strand
TTAAAAAATATTAAATTATGACTGACAGCCCCAGCCCAAAAATGTGCGTCGGCCCGGCGGGCATTGCCCGGTATGCCCTATGGTCAGTCCAGGCCTGGGCCTTGCCGTATTGCATGATGAGCTATGGTTCAGAAACATTTTTTTTTTTAAATCACAATACATTTCACAAATAATTATAAATGGCAGGTATCACACTGAATTTTAAAGCAGAAAGACTGAAGTAGTATTTTCTATTTCTGTTTCGTATGCAACTTTAAAAATCTTTTTTTAAAAAAAAAAAAAAAAACACTCTTTGTGTATTTACATTGATATTTTGCATGTGTTGATTTTGATGTGGTTTAATGCTCTACTTAACAACTGACTGATGTAAACTTTTTTAAGCTGAGATATGGAAATTATCCTTGTATCAGTGAATGTAGTGGTTTAAGCAAATTGAATTGTGTTCTAAGCAAATTCAATAGTTTTATATAAGCCTAACTTCTACCGATTGCCACTACGGATTCAGTTTCACAACCAACGGTCCACCATAAACCATGCATCTGAGTAGCATGTGCTCTTTTCTTTCGGCTTTTATTAATTGTTTGTTTTTCAAAGTGTTTTGCTTAGAATCTGAGTTCAGCCTGGATGGAGATTACATATTGGGTGGTCTTTTTGCTTTACATGAAGTTCAGCATACAACACCGTTGTCCTCCCCAGAAGCCACTGAATGTTTCAGGTAAGAAAGTATTTTTTTTTTGTTGCAGCAGCATTTCCTCAGTATTTAGTCACATTTCTAAAACAAAGATTTGATTAAGCTCTATTCACTGATATTTTCTAGATACGCTTTCTCAAAATCTGGCTATCAGATGCTGCAAGTAATGAGGTTTGCTGTTGAGGAGATTAATAACTCCACCAGTCTTCTGCCCAATGTTTCTCTGGGATATGAAATTTTTGACCACTGTTCTGACACAAAGAATTTCCCTTCAGTCTTCAGTTTTATCTCAAACAATGGCTCAATAAAACCTAAAGAAATACTCAACAACTATCAGCCTAAAGTGATTGCCTTAACAGGACCATATGGAAGCACTAGAACTATTACTGTTGCACCATTAATGACAATGGACATTATACCTTTGGTAATTATTTTGTAACAATTTACTTCTTTTTGTTCAGGACTACCAACTCACTATATAATGCTAATAAAATGGAATGTGTTTTTCTCTTTCAAAGGTGAATTATGGAGCTTCTAGCTTTGCATTAAGCAATAAACTTCAGTATCCTTCCTTTGTAAGAACAATCCCTAGCAACAAAAACCTAATAGAGATGATTATTCACATCATACGGTGGTTTGGATGGAACTGGGTCGCCTTTCTTGGTAGCCAAGACAATTACAGTTCAGATGGACTGAATCTGTTTAACAAGTATATCAGCAATACTGGCATTTGTTTGGCCTATCAAGAGGGTCTGAGCCTAAACGCGAACTACAGTCAGACGCTTAAAAAGATTGATATGCTCAACATCAATGTCATTGTTGTTTTCGCTGTACCACAATATGCAGTCAACATAATCAAAACAGCCATAGCAGAGAACATCCGAAACAAAGTATGGATCGCGAGTGAAACCTGGGCTATGAATCAACAGCTTCCAAGAGAGCCAGGAATTGAAAAAATCGGTACAGTCATTGGCATTACTGAGAGATTGTTGACATTACCTGGATTTGATGAATTCATCTATAAAGAAAGGGGAACAATCAATGCTTATAGAGCTGAGAGTGTGATCCAGCGAAAGAGTAAGACATGTAATCAAGTTTGTGATTACTGTACATCGTTGACCGCAGAGGAGATTATAAATGAGAATCCCACATTCTCCTTCGCCATCTATGCTGCCATATATACCGTAGCTCATGCGTTACATAATGTTCTGCAGTGTGACACGAATGAATGCCACAAAAACATAACAGCTAAGCCATACATGGTGAGTAAATGCATCATAAGAAAATATTCATGAAAAGTAATAGCATTTATTACTATATTAATGCTTAATAATACTATTTTTCCATTTTTGGATGGCATTTTTACCACACTTTACAACAGCTTCTGGAACAAATGAAAAAGTTGGACTTCCCACTTAACGGCCGTCAGGTGAAATATGACGATAACGGTGATCCAACCGTCAATTTTGCGGTCGTACTATGGAATACTGAAACAAATCCTCCACGGTTTGAGATGGTGGGCACATATGATACATATCCAAATATAACTTTTACGATCAACAATTCTCTGTTGCCCTGGAATAACAACGGTTCTGTAAGTTATCTTTTCGGCAAGTATTCAACTAAACATTTACCTAACTTTGATTAATGTTTATAACACATTTTCCCATTCCACAAAGGTTCCATTCTCAAACTGCACTGCTGAGTGCAAAGAGGGATTTTCGAGGGAACCGAATGGATTTCATAGTTGCTGTTTTCTGTGTAAAAAATGTCCACGTAACAGCTATGTGAATTATGCTCGTGAGTACTTTAAGCAAAACATTGGCATTTCAGCTTCCTCATTCCATGCTACCACCACATGAGCAAAAGATAAGGGAAGATGACATATTCAGCATGTATCAGATTATAATTAATCTTCTAATACATTTAAATATTTAATAATTTAGTTGTTGTCATCAAAAAATAGGGCAGGGCAGGGCAGGGGTGTCCAAACTACGGCCCATGGTGGTGCCATATGTGGTTTTACCCGTGGTTATTATCATCTAAATGAATCAACCTATAGAAGACCAAAGATTAATTTTAATAAGATTAGAGTTCTACCTCAGTACAAATATTCAGATTTTACATTTTAAAAATAAATAAAATTAATACAATTAAAAAAATAATAATTTACATCTGCATCCCAACTCAAGGTACTGCTCAAGAGAAACAACATGTAGTATTATTAATATTAAATCAGGTGCTGATGCCGCTGGTGTCTGGTATGTCAGAAATATCAGTTTACATTTRCAGTTTACATCAGTTAACATTCATTTTGCCATTAATTGTAATAATCCAGTGAGATTTTTGTTTGCACAAGGAGTCTSACAACAGCCAGTGCTCCACACAGAGATCTGATCTCAYMATSAKYCWGTCTGTCTRGAATGACATRAAGAAACAGAAAAAACTGAGACAGACTAAATCCAGAAGAACTGTGGCAACATCTCAAAGATTCTTCAAGAGACCTACCTTCAAAGCTACCTGAAAACTATGTGCAAGTGCACCTAGGGCAAAAGCTGCTTTATACGCAAGGGATGGTCACACCAAATGTTGATTTAATTTAGTTAATAGAAGTTAACTGATAAAGAAAATCTATTTATGACATTATTTTTGACAGCATCCTCATTTTACAGCACGGTGCCTAAAACTTTTAACAGTACTGTAGCTTTGTAGGTAGGTCTCTTGAAGCATCTGGGAGACATTGCCACATGTTCTTCTGGATTTAGTTTTTTTCTGTTTCTTCATGTCATTCCAGACAGACTGGATGATGATGAGATCAGATTTTTCTCCATATAACGGACTGATATGGTGCCCTGATGAACTTCCAAAATGTAGTTTAAATGCAGCTTTAAAGGACTCTAAACATCCCAGAGCCTGTGCTACATGAGCTTTTGTGCTTATTTTTCGAAAATAAATGACTGATCGTTTCGCTAGATAAGACCCTTCTTCCTCAGATGGGATCGTTTAGAGCCCTTTGAAGTCGCATTTAAACTACATTTTGTAAGTACAAAATCGGGGCACCATATCAGTCCATTATATGCAGAAATGTTTTCCTCAAAAAACATAATTTCTTTACGACTGAAGACAGAAAGACATGAACATCTTGGATGACAAGGGGGTGAGTACATTATTTGTAAATTGCTGTTCTGGAAGTGGACTTCTCCTTTAATGGCAAAATGAATGTTTGGAAATGTAAACTGATATTTCCTACTGACACAATACAGCAAAAGATAAAAATTGCAGACTTTAGTTTTTTAGCTGGTGAAAATACTACTGGCCTAAGACTTTTGGACAGTACTGTATGTGTGTGTGTGCGTATATATATATATACATTCACAAACAATCATATGGTAAATTCACAAATGAAAATAAATAAATGTTCAGCTTTAACAGATTTCAAAAATGTCGGTGTTCAGATAAAATGTCAGAATGGATAGCTACTAAATGTGCTGGTATTTGGTTCTAGAAAAAAAAAAAAAACATTGAAGGGACATTTTACCTCATCTTCTTCATTATTGCATTCTCACTTCCACCCCCATACCAACTCTAAAGATGTCATTATTTGAATGAATCGCCTTCTTATTAACTGCACTGTTATCAAACTGTCATTCAAATAATTTTAAATGCATTTTCACAAATATGTCCCACCATCATGCACTGTATTATCAGTTTTTGTTTTAAAAGAAATAAAATTGGATCATCTGTTTTGTACTGTTTGAACTTCATGATCACGAAAGTCTAATTTTGGCTGTATCACATTCATATTTTGCTGTTTTTCAGGGGACCCCTATACCTGTTTTCTGTGTTTAGAGAGTGAATGGTCTGATGAGGGGAGCACAACATGTAAACCACGTACTGTTGCCTATCTTGAGTTTGCAGAAATTTCCTCCGTCATTGTCATGCTTTCTGCCGCATGCCTAATCACTCTCCTTATTGCCATATTTTGTCTTTTTGCTTATGATTACAAAACACCAGTGGTGAGGTCTGCTGGTGGCAGCATGTGTTTCCTCATGTTGATGTGTTTGATGATGTCTACAATAAGTGTGTTCTTTTTTTTTGGGAAACCCACAATTGTACATTGTCTCCTGAGAAATGCCATTTTTGCATTTTTTTTCATCGTTTTTCTCTCCTGTATGGCTGTTCGTTCCTTTCAAATTATTTGTATTTTCAAAATGGCTGCCAAGTTCCCTAACATGCACAGCCTCTGGGTAAAGCACAATGGACAGTGGCTCTTTGTTGGATTTTTTTCTGTCATTAATTTCATTTCTTGTGTACTGTGGTTGACTGTGGTCCCAACTCCCAAACCCTCCAGGGACTCTTTAACTTTTAAAGACCAGATTATACTCAGCTGTGAATTGGGAAACACTGTAACTATTAGCATAGTTATGTTTCTAGGTTGGTTTCTTGGATTCCTGTGTCTCGTATTTTCTTACATGGGAAGAGATCTGCCAAAAAATTACAATGAGGCAAAATCAATAACTTTCAGTCTAATTTTGTACTATCTGAGCTGGATTGTATACTTCACAGCATACCTCACTATCACAAGCAAACACATCCAGCTTGTTAATGCAATGGCCCAGATATCTAGTATATATGGAATTCTCTTCAGTTATTTCATACCAAAATCTTACATCATAATATTCCAACCGCAAAAGAACACTGCCGCATACTTTCAAACATCTATTCAGAATTACACCCAAACTATTAGTAGGACTTAGCACAGCTCATTTAGGGTTGAGTGAATTGAGAAAATTGGCCTACTATAATTATTTCTATTTAATATATAATTCAACGTAATATACACATATTTTATTGCCATGTAACTGAATTTTGCATTGTTTATTTTAAAAAAAAGTTGTGAACCTTTGTTTTGGGAGTGAACTCAGAAACCTTGTGTGTGTGGTGGGTTAGATTAGTTGTTTTTATGTTACCTTTGCAAACCGGTGTCTGGGATTCAGTGTGGATTGATTTAAGACAATTTAAATAGTTATGTTCAAAAAGCTGCAGGTTACAAGCTAGCATTAAATGAGCATGTACTTCCTTTTAATTAGCTGTCCATTTTCCATAAAATACTGACATTCTTCTTCAGATTCACTTGTTAATATATTACACTTCTCATTTGTATCTGTTCTTATGTCTGTTGTTGTTAGTGCTGACAATTCACATCATGCTGACATAAGCCTAAATCGTGATTAAAACATCCCTCTTGTGATTACAATAAAAAGTTCACCCTGTCTTTTTTTCACTTTTATGTCATTCATGGAACACAAAAGAAGATGTTCTATTAACAGTGATTTACCAGGTTCATACAGATTCTCATCTGGCTCAAAATCTACATTTTAACTACAGAAGAAATATTTATATGATTCATGTAGATATTTATTTTAATAAAACCCTGGACCTCCAAGAGTGGAGCTGAAAGAGTCCTGCATTATATTTTCCCGCCAGTGCTCCATTTGGCCACTTGGTGGCATAACTCGATATATCTTTCAAAGAATTTTCCAGTGAATATATGCTACTTGTCTTTTCTATGACTGTCTCCCAACTGTAGAGTACACACATTTCACTGTCGTTCTCACTTTTAGCTCGAATGTCTCTCTAATCCTTGGTTGCTTTTTAAATAGCATTTAATTAAACTGACTTGATTGCTTTCCCTTCACTATTTGGTTAATCTGACCGTTTCAGTTTTGATATAGGCCTATGCAATCTGCGGAACCTGTGAGAGGATGAACCTTGAAATCAGGGCGAAATCCGACCTGGAGCACGGTGGTGCTGCCTGCTTACTGAATGCTGAAGTAAATCGTGCGTTTCATACAGTTGATGGATATATGCTTCTTCTTGCACCTTGTTGGTCGAGGAATAACCCTACAATAAATAAATAAATAAATAAATACAAATATAAAAATAACACCGTGATAATACCATGCAGTAGCAGGCAAAAGTGTTAGGCTATTAATAATGAATTGAACTGAAAATCACGAACATCCAATTCTCTCTCTCTCACTCTCTCTCCCTCTCTCCATTTTTTGCATCAGCGAACCCATTCATTCTTTTAACAGAACGCATATTTTGTGCGCCAAAAATACGAAGCGAGGAAAATTGACGGGCCGCCCCCACCTTTTCAGAAGCTGGTGCCGATTTTCCACATTTTGGAGTTATAAAGAAAGTTCTCTGGGAAACCTACGATTAGACTATACTTGGACACAGAAGCATAACCATAACAACCCTTTATCGTATTACAGCCGCTAATATGGCATTTTGAAAAGTTTAGATTTGTTGTTACATGAAACTATGCCTGCAGTTCCCTTGTTAAATACATTCAGGAGATCCCTTATTTATAGCCACCTGACGTGATTTCACATCTCTTTAGACGACTGGAAATATCAAGCAGTAGTATCGAAAATATAGTAGTACTATTGGAGAAAGACTGTAGGTTTGTGGATCTTTCAAAAGAAAGACTTCCGTATTTAAAATTAAGTAACATTACAAAGAAACATGTACCTGTTTGCCCAAAGAACCATACCTGTATTTGATTCCCTGTGTTATTTTTCGTTTAGACGAATGCAGTGTACACAAGTCTTTTATTCTTATACAAATGAGTCTCAAGTTCTGACGAGTAAATGGCAGATGTTTTGCAATTCAAGGCGCATCCATAGACAGGATTTAGGGCTTCACAATGAGGGGGCTCGTCTTTTGTTAAGCCCTTGTGTTTCTTATTGAAAAGCTTTACAAAGGGTTCATCCTTCATGGAGTTTTAAAGTTACTTTCCACTAGTTCATTTCAGCCCTTGAGAAAACCTAAAGCAATGTTAATGTCCCTCTCTTCTTCTTTGAGACCGAGATCTCAGTCCACACAACCAAACACAGGGCATTGTGCAACAGAACCAAAGCCTTCTGAATAACTTGGAGTCTATAGAAATTCATTATAGAACATGTTTGATTAGCCCAATACAAACAGGACGGACGCGTGGCATTTTACAGTGACACAAATTAAATATGTCAAATTGCGGGCTGTATATACTTTATTAAATATAGCAGATACCAAGTTTGGTGTTTTGTTGAACTTTGCGGGAAGCCATTTGTTTCACTTAGTTTTTCTTTCTTTTCTTTTTTAAACTTCTGAATAGTAAAGGCGGTCCTCCGATTTGTTTCGCTCTTGGTTGACCCGTTCCGTTGACATTCAGTGAGAATTCCGAAGACACGCCGTCATCTTTTGCATGAGCTAAATTCGTTAAGGCCTATATCATATTTTCAAAATAGAGTAAAGAAAGACAAAAAGAAAGAGTAAATTTACTAATGTAAATATTCAAATTTAAGGTGCACAATGTCCATATATTTACAAAAATAAATATAGCTTTAAACAATAACAAAAACTAGATATATAGTAGTCAACACTTGAAGTGGATCAAGAAAGTTTATCAAAGTTGTCCCAAGACAAGAGCAGGTATTGTTTTTGTTTTAGGACAACTTTAATGAAAGGTTTTGATCCACTTCAAATGTTGACTACTGTATATATGTAATTTAAGAACAGAAAACTATATCACTGTGTAAAAAAAAAAAAGATTCCGTAATGATTCTTCACGTGTGTGTTTTTTTTATTTTTTTTTTTTGCCCTCACGTATTGCGTTACCGTTAAAGGAAATTTCCATAGTTAACGGATAGACCCCTAATGTTTTAGCAGACAATACCAGTACATGTTCTGCTTTTTTTTCCTGTAAAAGTCATCAAAATGTTCTGCAAGAGTAGCTTCAGTCCAGAAAATTAACGGATAATGTTCTAGCAGTACAGTTCAGTATTACCAGTATATTTTATTCAACTGTCCTGCAAAAGTTGTTTCAGTTTTTGTGGGGGGAAAGAACTCACATTCATCTATTTACACGTGCATATCTATTTTTGTAACTGTATATTGTCTGTATTTATTGTTTCTGTTGTACTGCTGTATTTATATGCATGTATTTATATTCATATCACGAGTAATAAAACGAGTCTGTTTTTTTCTGTTTTGTTGTCATATTTAGCACACTCAGGGTGTTTACAAAGTTTTTTCCTGAATTTTTTTATTTGTGTGTGTCTGGCTTCAATTTAATGCATAGGGCCTAATTGTGAGCAGAGAAAACAGCTTTTCTGCAGGATGTGGTGGCTAAATTAAAGGGCTAATGTGGTGCAACGTGTTGAATTTAAGCGTGAAAACAGCGTGATAAACAGCATCGATGAGACACAAAGGAGAGAAGCCATCTACCTTGTACTTAACTGCTGTGCTCCAATTTCATACCGATTTCGCGCTAGTTTGCAGGACAGCACTGCAGCGTTTTGAAACAATTATTCGGCGAATTACACGCAATTTAATCGGAGATGTATATGCTAAGTGATTTCCTGTAGCAACATAATCAATAAGCACAAACAAATCAGTAGGCATATATTTTATTTCTTCACTAGTTAAATACAAAATTACTTAATTTACAGTTATCTCTAATATTAGACTATAATTCAGCAATCGATTTGATTTTTTAAATTAAAGGTTGCAATTCTATAAGCGTTATCTTAATGACGCTCATATTTATTTGATAACACAAAAGGACGGGAAAGAAAAACTCCTGAAGCTACAAACGGTCATTCATCATGTCGCGGTGTCCTGCGTCTTAAGTCAACGTCACAATCTTTCTTATTTTCTCTAATTGCAGGAAATTGTGATACAGTCTGTGATAGGTCTAGACGTCATTCTTTAAGTGGAATTCTGTTTTTCTCCAAAACATGCACATTTTTGTAGACCAGGCAGACGTTAAGATATGCGACACATATTAAACGATTAAACGTTGTTAGTATGCATAAATGCCGAGTAAGTTATGAAAATGTGCAAGTGCAAAGTAAAAGACAACGTCCTACAGCGAATGCATGTTGCTCACAGTTAGCCTAATGCTAAGTCAAAGACTTTCTCAAGGACCCACTCTATTGATGGGGAAGTGTGGAAAATCAGGCGGATAGGGCCCTCGAGGAGGCGTTCCTCTGATTCTCCTCGCTCTGCTGTTTGAAGGGAGCATCTGTGACAATTCTTTTTTTAGACAATACGTCCAAACTACAAAATACAAAAGATATAACTTTACGGATTCTATCCAAACACAAAAGAAGCGATCATATTATAAAAAAACGTGTGCGCATGACCTTACGCATTCGAATTATTAAGCTATTGCTACTTTGAGTGCTTACTTGTGCAAGTGGCGGATACAACTTCAAGTTTTAATAGTTCGTTTGCAGGTTCTCCCACACACCGGGTGACTGTTTAAAGACATTTACCAGTTTACAGCTGTTCTTTTCACTACACATAAGACTGTCTCTTTATTTCAAAGCAAACATTATATAGCTTTCAAAGAATACATAAGTAATAAAAAAAGAAGAAAAGGACAGCACACTGTCACATGCTGCCAAACTATATGATAGAAAACATTTTGACCATTTAGGTCTTCAAGGTAGTCAAAAACTTACGACTTTAAATGGCTAATAAATAGCCGTGGGCAACTAACAAGATAACAATTAACCTACCTAAGATAGCAATCAAAACGCACGCGCGCGCGCGCGCACACACACACATACAGGAATCCCTGAATACAAATCAGTCAAATGAGCAGTGGAAGGACTAGCTTTATACGTCTAGTCTGGCTCAAATGTAGCCTACCTGATTCAGTACCTTGGACAACGACACCACAAGTGTCCGATATCCGATACATTTATATTTATGTAAATATACATTTGATATATTACACAAGATAAAAAAATTACTATAAACGAATATCTTTGTATGTTTTATGACAGTTGTGTGCAAATGTTGAAGCTGTCCACTCTTAATAAGAAAAAAATCTTCCAGTCCTACAAAAAGTGACTATATGATGTTAAGATTCAGTTTTCGCATGGACCCACAAAAGGTGCAGTTTGCAAAAGTAGTATACTGAAGACAACGGAGAATGACCGCAGTGGGATACCAGTCACCATGACGATATGCTTATTAGAGAGGTAAATTGCCACTTTGTTCGCTCATTGAGACCTCTGCTGTGCGGAACCGGAGGATGAACCGTGAAACCTGGAACGAATAGTTTCAATAGCAAGTTGCAACGTAGCATATGGTGCTGCAAGCTCACCGAACGCTGACACCAACAAATTGCTGATTTCATACTAATTTTCTCTGGAGGGAAATTTCATGCCACCCACGCGACTCATCTGTGTGGCTTTTTGTGTTGTTTTGTTTTTCAGTGTAGGCTAGCATTCTGAAGCTACGTAGAAATTTAAATACAAAAAGTGAACAAAAAATCTAGACAAAATAAAACGAATAGTATGTTAGTTAGGTGAATAGGTGTTACCTCATTAGCCGGGGTTCAGCAAGTTTCACTATATTTAGTAAAGACGTTTTTGCTTACTAAAAATATCGGGACTTTGCATATACTTCCACTGTCAGATTGCGCAGGCGCACATCTGAATTTTTGAGAGGTCTAAACGAACAAATGTTTTCAATCTTCCATGAACCGAACAAAGAATAAAAGAAAATGATACATTTAGTTTAGTTTACGCATGTTTAATTATTTGTGGCAGATGAAAGAGCATCTCACTAAAATATATAATAAAATAGGCCTATTGTTATTTTGTTTGGAAAGGAGAAAAACCGCGCATTTTAAAATTTACGATTATTTACAGTAAGAACTTTCATCAACAGGCATATCGCGATAAGTCAATATTTGCTGCTAAATTTGAACTAAAAACTAAGTGTTCACAAGTCTTCGTTCTTATACAGATTTGTTGCTTATTCTGTGAGCTAAATGACAGATGCTTTGCAACTCAAAGAGTCTCAATAGACAAGATGTGGTGCTTAACAATGTGAGGGGCCTTTTGTCTTTCGTTTCTGATTGAATGGCTTCACGCAGCTTCCATCCTTCGCCAGGTTTTAAGTTACTATCCACTAATTTATTTCAGCCCCTAAGAATACCCAAAGCAATGTTAATGTGCCCTTCTGTTTTCCCCCCTTAGCTAGTAACCTTAGTGCACACAGCCAAACACAAGACCGTGCACGTCTAATTCAAAGTAAAGACTTCTCAAAGACTTGTGGTCTAGTCTATAGAAATTCATGACATACAGTGTTTGATTAAATTAAATAAATAAAGGTACGGTCGCGTGGCATTCAAATATTTGTAAAATATATATATATATATATATATATATATATATATATATATATATATGTATTATTTAATAAACAATATGTGGATCATCAGCATTTTATAACATGAACATGAGTTCAAAGCTTGTGAATACTTCACATTATACTGTGGAAATTATTTGTAATTTAAACAATCAGAAACTTTGAAGTTTTGAAAATATACCTTGCTCACATGTAGTAGATCACCTGCACCATTGTAAGTACTTTATCACAATAAAAATGCAACATTAAAAGGAAACACTAAAACAATCTTTCAGAATACAAAAACAACCCTGCCTTAGAAACATAATACAACGGATTTATTGATTTTAAACTGGCGAAATATTCGAAAGAACTTTTGAGAATTTAATTTCAGTGTCTTTGAATTGTGATGACACTTACTTGTTTTTGTTTGACTGGTTTATATTGTTGGTGACTCTGTCATTTTAAGCCCAAGAACATCAGGTGAATCTCTTTTACCGCCATGCTTTTTGCATTTACATGTTAACAGTGAATGGCAGTCCTTTGGAAAAGGAACGTTTATTGCAGTAATTGTATAATTACTTCGCTAATTGTTGTTAACAAGCCATAGAATACTTCAGTCACTACAGGATCTTCTAACTAAGCGCGCATGATAAAAGGCAGTTAGGGTTAATCAGTTACAGATGGAGAAAAGTGAAAGCACTTCCAAGCTTTTGATAAACATGCGCTTAACCTTTGTCGCAGTCTCTTATTATGCCAAACTCGAGCACAAATTGTTCCTGTCTTGTTTCTGACAAGGTGGAGGAAACGGTGAAAATTCCTATGAAACGGCATTAAAGTGATTTTTTCCAGCTAAGCTTTGTGTGTTTACTATGTATTTCATCTGATCTTAAACTATAGGCTTTGGCACAGTTAACTAAGTAAACTGATTTGCTGTTGAAAATTAACTGCTAATACAATGGTGGTGCTTCTGAGCGTGAGACTGACGTGTAAATCAGCTTCACAAAAGAGAGCTGATTTGCTCCGATTTCATACTGATTTGTGCTTTTTTACGCTGTGAAAAGAGAAACAACTGCAGCGTTTTGAACCAATTTTTGGCCAATACAAACTGAATTTCAAATGCTATAACAACCATGCTTCTGTGACCCGCCTGTCTCTTAGTTAGTAAAAATACGGAAACAACAGAAAAGCTATTAATTTATAATTATATATAGAATTTATAATTACAGTCTATTATGTCTTCTCAAATAAACTATACAATAAACTAAATAAAATCAAAGCTAAAATAAGCTATACAATATACAAAATACAATAAAATACAATAAACTACTTCAGTTGTCAAAAGACCAACTGGTGTGTGTATATATCTACATCTATATCTATATCTATCTATAGTGCTAGATTAAGCTTAAAATAGCAAAAACTTTTTCTTTCAGTGTATTTAAGGTAATCTTGTAAACACTGTAAACTCTTTGCAAAGTTTGGTACAATATTATTGTGTCGTAATAAAAAGGATTGCTTTCCTTGAAAGAGAACTTATTTTAGAAGATTTACAATAGACCTGAAAGATCAATCGTTTCTCTATACATATATGAACTGAAGTGTTTTTCATTGCCTTCTAAAGGCTGCTGACCGGAGCTGCTGAAATGGTAATGTGAGTCCATCCCGGTGTCACGTCATTTGTTCCCTCTGTATAAATAAAGCCATTGTGTAGTGGGGCCGTCTCAAGTGAAAAAAGTCTTAAAGCTATCAATGGACATTCATTCATCCTGTCGCGTGTCACGTTTTTGAAGTCATTCCCCGCTTTTTTGTGTGTGCAACAGGACAGTATCATTTTGATCAAAGAAAAAATAAAAACCAAAATGCCAATGTCTGTACAATTTTTGATGAACAAAATAAAGTTAACCTGGAATTAAAGTACACTAAAATACTTTATGCTGTGACATTAAATTAGCACGAGACTGTGTTGATTTCCACATGTTCATCATTTTTATGTGAAACTATTTTTTCCTTAGTGGAAACTGCAGGGCCTTTACATAAAAGTTTTTTTTTGTTTTTTTTTTGGAAAAACCCAGTATGACATTCCCAAGGACAGGCTCTATTGACGGGAAAGTGTGGAAAATCAGGCGGATAGGGCCCTCGGACAGGAGGCGTTCCTCTGATTCTCCTCGGTTTGCTCTTTGAAGGGAACATCTGTGAGAATTCTACTTCTCTTTGAGAACATGTATGTTATCAAGCTTAAAACTTATAGCTCTACTTGTACCATGACCGTCTGTATTCTACAGACAACCAAAGAATCCTAGAGCGTTTTGGCAGTTTTAGAAAATGTAGCTTTGGCTTGTAGAATCTTGACGTTTTAATTCAGTAAAGGTGATTCCCCTTCCTTATTGGCAGAAAATTGCTACGTTGTGAAGACACGGAAAAGATTTCCACGGTGCTGCCTGTCTCAACGTGGCGTGAAACTTGAAGAGAAAGGGATGAATAGTCAGAGCTAATTCCTCTACATCTCGACTGGTTATTTGTAACATTTTCCATTTTACGGTGTTTCTATAGAACTCTCTATACATTTCACCCCACACGATGTCTTAGACGAGAGCTTGTTTGTTCATTTCTATCTAAACTAATGCAAATAAAAAATAACATATGAGCTAAAATATAAGATAATATGATTGTAAGGGTTAGCCCATGTTTTGAAAAGCAACAGTTTGCAATTTCAAATAAAATAAATTAGACATGCAAGTGATGCGGGGAAAGACAATTACGCATTACTCCAATACGACCAAGTAATACAAACATTTTTATTTTATCGTGTATTTTCCTTCTGATTTTTAAATTAGAAGTCTCATGGTTTATAAAAAAGGAGCGCCAAAGTCAATCTTAAGCTCCTTCTGAGAACAAAAGCACAGCCAGGAAAGCAACTTCATGCTGATTGGGTGCTCAGCAGAAACTAAATGGATGCTCTTTTTGCGTACCAATGATGTGAGCAGTGCATTGAGATGTTAAGTGAGTCTCTCTTTATAAAGCAGGATGCTAGGAGGAATTCCTTCACTCTAACACAAGGAAGCTGGATAATTCATCTGGGTATCTAAGCGCACCGAGCATTTGAGGACAATGGCTGCAGCAACAGACAGAGTGGTAACAGGGAAAACTCAGAGCGTTAAAAAGGTAATTAGAGTTATGAGTTTCATTCATTTTTTAAACAAAAAATATAGAATTTCTTTATCAGCGTGTTTATTGTATTTTAAATAAAAGAAACGTTTTTTTCTTTCTTTCAGGTGTCTAAACCACTGATGGAGAAGAAAAGAAGGGCACGTATCAATAAATGTTTGAATCAATTGAAAAGTCTCCTGGAGAGTGTCTGTTCGAACAATGTAAGAAATTTAAATGGATTTAATCTTCTAAAGTGATTATTTATTCAAGTCCTACCATCAAATATCTGTTTCATAACTAACGGATCTGTTTTTATAATTGCATATTTTACGTTATTCAGATTCGCAAGCGAAAATTGGAAAAGGCTGACATTTTGGAGCTGACTGTTAAACATCTAATGCATCTGCAAAACGCCAAAAGAGGTTTGTGTGCCATAAAGCCTACAATACATTTCTGTCTTAATATATAAGTGTATTATTGGAAAACATTAACTAATGAATGATTTATCGATTTACAGGAATACCCACAGTTTGTGACTCTGCTGAATATCGCGCTGGCTACAGAAGTTGTCTCGCCACTGTCAGTCATTATCTTCTCGCATCGGACGCAGACAGAGATTCCCGCTCCATCATGCTGACTCATCTTACCAGCGGTCCTAACCACGCCAGAGTTCCTGGTTTCAGTACCGCGGAGAGCGACCCTGCACAAGTCCTTGCAACAACAAGTACACTTCGTCCATCACACAAGGTTTCGCTTAAAACAGACGCACCTTACTCCAACTTGCAGCAAACTTCAGACAGAAATTATTGCTCTGTGCCGAAGAGGACTGAAATTTGTGATACTGACAAAATATCATTTAACGCACAGGCTGGGACCCATGGATTTAAGAAGCTCAAAACCGCACACGTCAGTCTTAAAAATACAAAGGTTGACGAGTGCTGCAATTTATCTGAAGCATTGAAACACAGTTATTGGCGACCTTGGTAAATCTAAAGAATTTCACTGATTTAACACTTAGACTTTATAAAGTAGCTCTAATTTTGCTTCTCATGCACTGTATATGTAGATCCTATTTTTTCATAAATGATGAAAGATGTTTATTTTAATTAAAAAAAAAAAAAAAACACCGAATTTGCTTATTATGTAAACGCGACTTTTTGTTTTGAATTGTGTATGACTAGATATAGATATCAGCTTTGGCGGAAATCTAATTTTTTTTTTTTTACTTTGAAATTTGTAGAATGCACTAGTTCACACGATCATTCTTTATAAAAAGTAATCTTTATATGAGACAGGCCTACCTCATGCTGTTGTTATGCTGTTGACTCAACATGTAAAAAATTTGAATGATGCTTTCCAAAATCCAACACCTGGTTCTCAAACAAAAATATACATTGTGGTAAGCGTATCTTAAGGTGTTCAGTTAAAATGGAAAATTTATATTGACCTAACATATTCAACTGTGCTCAGTCTTTCTATCAAGACGAAGTGAAAAATCTGTATTGGCTAAAGAAATCCTACAGCCAAATAACTGTAAACGCATGCTCAACGTGCGCCTGAGAAAAACCCGTTGGTAAGGTGAATTCAAATTCAAATTCGGAGGCGCGGGAGAACTAGCAGACAAGGAAGAACGAAATAAACATCACTGTCAAGAAAAGACAGATACTCATGGTCACAAGTTTGAAGATGTTATGGTGAGTGGTGGGAGGTGTAAACAAGCTGGGTCTGACGAACGGCCCTTAAGAAAATTAAACATAGTTGAACTCATGAAAACGATTTAAATTCAAATTAAGGTTATTTTAACTTTTATTTAAACGCAAATGAAAATTGTGCTTATACAAATGGTAATCAGCGCGCCAAAAAAATAAAATGAAAAATAAAATAAAAATAAAAATAAAGTTTCCCAAGGAGGGGAGAAATGCTACTGACCAAGATGCTGCTGAGCCTCTTGACATAAAGGCAAGATGCGTCCTGCAGGAGCATAAATTTTAATTCACAGTAGCCTATGTTTGTTTACTTGTAGAGGATGATGAAACCAGGCCAATGTTAAAGCACATAAATGGAAACATTTGCTAATTTAGTTGTTATAGCACAAAATGTAAAATATTACCCCTACTGGGGTAAATTGGCCCTCCTACTGTATCTGGGGTAAGACTGATAAAATTTTACATAATGTATAAATGACTTGATACATTTCTTATTAAACTTATGTATATATTTTAAAGTGTTATTAATGTAAAAACTAAATCAGCTATTGTTTTTAAAATTTACTTTCAGTAATTACTTACAATTTAGTTGAATAAATTAATAACTGATGACAGAAAAAACAGAATCCTAGTAAAAGAGGTTTATGTGAAAGGAAGAATTATTCTATGACTTATACACTGGATATTTAGATATTTAATTGACCATATAATTGAAGATATGTCACAATAGCAGCGCTATGAATGTCTGAAATCTAATAACACTAGTAACAACATGCCATTTGTGTCCTTCTATGCCAATTCTGGGGGAGTCACAAAAAAAAAAAATATAACTACAGAGACACAAAATTAGATCACTTAACCTCCAAACTGTTTTGACTAAATCTCTCAGCTGTCAAAAGTGCCGAGACGTGATTTTGTGGCATCTATTTTCAAGAAAAAAATTATGGGGTGGGGTCATCTTACCATATTTTACCGTAATTAGCTACCTTGGCCTATGTTTTTTTACCCTTACAAACACTGATAGCAAGATGCAAACAAGGAATATGTTTTCCTGCCTTGTAACATACAGATACGGTTTTTAAAGTCAACAGGCTAACCTGCTGTGTGACACAGAAAAGTAAGGTGTAGCATTATAACAAGCTTTCGCTATTTTCACTAATATAATGGAATAGTCTAGCCTGTTACTAAAAAATAGCTGTCTACGCTGCATACAGTAGGTTATCATTATTTGTGGTGGGTTTAAACAACTGTTTCCAGCAATATTCAAGAGAGACAGGGGATGAAAGACAAAATCAGAAAAATGATTGGAATGGTGATTTTCACAGAAGTATTTACAGTTTATATATCACCCGCTCAGTCAACACTACTACACCACAGTTCCAACTATAAAAAAAATAAATAATGAACACAAAACCGTTTGAACATGCATACAGTTACTCACCTTTCGCCACTGAAATGAATTCAGTTTATTTCATCTTGCATGACAGCATCCCAACCCCACCAAGGACATACTGGAGAATGAACCTGTTTTAATCATTATACAAATACCAAACGTACCATAAAAAGTATTATTCACTGGAGTAAAAAGTGTGACTTAGACATTATCGTGTATATAAGATAGCATCTACATGCTACTTGAACTGTGTTTTGAAAAAAAATTTACACTCGGGGCAGGGGAACAATTCTTAATCATGTCACCTGTCTTTGGGTCTAATGATTTCAGCCTATGGCAATAAAAGATCTGATGACAAGGCACGCAGGGCTTATTATAGCATTATTGTTAATTTGCACCTAATCAATTTTAAAAATGATCAAATAATCTATAATAAAATAAATAAATAAATACATTAATTAATAAATATGCTGATGATGAAGAATTGTGTAAAACATTGGCCTCAAACTCAATTCCTGGAGGGCCACAGCTCTGCACAGTTTTGCTCCAACCCCAATCAAACACACCTGATCCAGCTAATCAAGGTCTTCAGGATCACTAGAAACTTCCAATCAGGTGTGAGTTGAAGCTGAGTGGAGCTAAACTGTGCAGAGCTGTGGCCCTCC
>JAHKKF010517616.1:2468-21108 GCA_019740295.1 Labeo calbasu | reverse complement strand
TAAACCATGTAAAATTGCTGTTTAACATAACAATTTTACCAATTTTTAGAGTGCATCAGAACAATTAAAATACTGACAAACAGACAAACTTGTTTACAGTGAGAAAATTGTGTCGGCACCTCATTAAAACCTCCTAAGTCTTCCTAATACTGTGGTAATTTAAACACCGAGACCATTAACAGTACTCTAACACGCCGTGATTGACAGCAGTGAACTGGATCTTCAAGTTCTTTCTCCAGTCCAACCACGGCACAGAGTATGAAATCACCCCAATCACTTCAGTGACCCAAACTCATTAATCCTCAAAGTTTATTTATGCCAAAATCGAAGCACGTTTAACATGGCTCCCACTGAAAACGGAAAACTTTATTTAATGGATTTACACCTTGCGCCCAGAAAGCGATTAAACAAAAGAGAAAAATTGATTCGGAAGCTTCAGGAAATGCAAAGCGAGCCGCATGTTCGCATCAGCCGAGCTTCACCTTTGTTTTAAGGCTCTACATGGGGCTCTAATGCAATGTAAAAGAGAGCATATCGATCTTCTGGCCAGAGCCCCCTACTAAGCCATCTATCAAAACACATTCGTTCCATGCCAATATTGACTGCTGCACTTGCTATTGCATAAACACAAATTAACCTAGGAGCTCTCTGGATAAGTGATCAACTCCTCCCACTGCTGACGGTCTGAATACAACACAGCAGAGGATGAGTTTAAGGACACACTACATGAAGCATCCCACAAGAACCTACTTTTGTATTCATTTGACATAAAATGAGAGTTTTGACTGAATATATGACAATCCAGCCACCTGCATCCTTCATGGGGGGGTTCATTCGTTTTCAAAATAGGCTACTGTTTTGAATATACGGTAAAGGGATGTAAATCATGTTTACCTGCAGCACAAAGTCGCAAATAAAAAGCCAATAAAGAGCCGCTTCATGGCTGACATATGTTACAGAACATCTGCAAGTTCTGTTTCCTATTGAGCTGCAGGTAAACATCCACCTCACCCAGGTTGTTTTTGATTCCTGTCTTATAAAATATCCTGTACAAATGATTCAGTGAATGAGTGAACCATCCAAATCTGAATCATGAACAATTTCAGACCTTTTTGCAAACCCATTTTGACTGAATTAGTCAAAAGAGTGATTGATTTGTCAATCTGAAATCACCAGTTCTGATTCTAAACAGCTGGTACAAAATATGCATGACTTGACTGCTGAAATATTAATAGAGAAAATGTATTTACAAAGCTAGGCTTTGAAATAAAAACCTCAGATGAGCACAGAAGATATTTCTGGAGAACCGTAATTCCTTTCCTGTTCACATACATGCCTGTCTGTTTCAGTATCGTCCTTATCAAACTAAAAAATACTTAATATTTAATAACAGCAGCCACAAATTCTGAGAAACCTTCGGTTCTTTGAGAGCTCCTGAAGCATTACGCATTCAGTATTGTGTGTTGGCCGAACGCTAATAGGAAGAGAAACAATGCTGTTTGATTTCCTCATTTGCTATCTAGATGACCGTGAATTTATGGAGGTCAAAGTCTTTATTCTTAAGAATGGTTTTATAAGTCATTCTTGCCTTATTAATATCGACAAATCACTTTCTGGAAGTCTCATTTAATCATGGCATGACCGATTTTGTAAACATGTAGTTGGGAACATACTCTCAGATAGCAACAGCCAAAGTCTGTGTTTGTTTTATGGGGAACGGCGCAGAAACTCGCACCTGATTGTCATCTCATTGATTGGAACATCTAACTGAAATTACAGAGCTCTACAGGTTCACATAGTAGGCTATTTCCGGCTTTTACGAATAATAAAAAAAACATGTCTGCGACTTGCTTGTAAATGAAGTTACATTCACAACAGATTACAGTTCACTTAAAGAGGTTTGACTCTTTCTACCACAACTCTGAGAGGTTTACAATCTTTCATATATCAAAAACAACGACAGCTCTAAAGAGTTCATTACTCTCGCGCTCGCTTCTCTCTCTTTCCGCGTCACTGGAGAACTTCATAATTACAAATCATGGAGAAGGATTACCGCCTGGTGATGGAGAAAGAGCGCTTTCCAAATGTGACAATCATGAAATTACCTTGCCATTAAATTTACCGAACTGTCAGCATCTAGTCAGCACAGCTGATTATTTAAATGCTGATTGTAAAACCCACATCAAAACGAGGTGAAAATTGCCATGCAAAAGCTAAGGGGCCTTCAGATAAAAACAATAACAACTGCATGATAATACCAGGCTCTATTCAAGTGCCTGGTGTATCATTACAGCCTCTTAATATTTAAATATCACAATGCATCAATATTTAATGCAAGCTTTAATTAATCCACATTTCAAGCACCTGAGTCACGCTATCTGGGTCGGTCAAGGTGCTTCCCGCAACTTTGGGCAAGGTACACTTTGTCAGTTAATGTACATTACATAATGTTTTGTCAAATGTGAAGTTATGCCTGTTGTATTTATGAATAATAAATGATCTGGGATGCACTAACAAAGACGGAGCTATTTCCAAGCCACTTGTTGAAAAACAATATTTTGTTAAAAATGAACAAAATATGTTGTGTATTTTGATTAAGAACTGTTAAAGCTGTTTCTCATTAGAATATTAATGAAGTAGTTCCTAAAGCGCTGAATTAAAGCACGAGTTAATTTATGCCTCATATCATAAGTACTGTACAGAAACTGTCAAATGTAATAAAGTAATGTCTAGCAACGTGGTATGATTTTTCTTACAGCTCTTATGCATATCCAAGCATTCGTTTCATAAAAGACTAAAAGGCAGTCTGACAAATGAGCGCATAATTTAATATATAACTCCCTTATAAGGACACTTTTCTCTTTTAAGCACAGTGTGATTCATAGCAGTCCAAACATTTCGGTGTATTCATCTTTAGCACTGAAATCCCACAGACTAATGAATAGTTTTCAGTATTTCAGGGCAATTATAAAGCGCGTTAATGATGAATGAATCACTCACCATTTCTGTGAGGAGTGCGCGGGTCAAAACCATGGCACGACTCTAAATCCTCCTGTGGAAATTCACATCCTCGCATGGAAGAGTGGCGCTTGGAAAGGAACGGACAACTTCTGGGCTTTTACCGTGTTCGCGGAACGTCCACTTGTCGGCGGTGGGCACAGTTGTGGGAGTTTAACGAGTGACGGCAATGTCAGCGCAAACTAGAAACGCGCGGCCAGTTCCGTGGCGCAACGGTCAGTCCGGCGGAGCCGAGCGTGAGCGCCCTTCAGTTTCCACAGTGAAGCGCAAACTGAAGTCTCAAGTCCCTCCTCTTTCACACCACTTCCACCTCCAGTGTGTCTACTGCCCTTTTCAAGAAACGCGTGTCCAGTGTCGTTGTCATGTGCACCTACAACAGTGCAAGAAGCGCGCTCGTTTACGTTTCAACTACGCTTGCACGCGACACTGAGCACACAAATAGGGTATTTTAATACTCTCGCTTACAACTACAACGCACAACAAACTTGTCCCACTCTAATGCATACAATTAGATTCGTGTAGCCTATTTGTGCAGTCAATTAAAACAAATGATTATTAATGATCATTTAGACTAACCTGGTTGCTCTGCGACTATAATAAGTAACTCTTTAAAGATAAAAACATCTGTTATATGACAGTCTGTTATTTACCTAAACGGTCATAAATACCCTAGTGAAAAATAAATATACTAAAATGTATTTAAAATACATCTATTTCATGCTAAGTATACTACAAATTAATTGACATATTATGTACTTAATAAAAATACCATTAAATTGTACTTTTATCATACTACACTGGTATGTTTAAAATCTGCTAATTTTGTACTTAATGCACTTTAATTGTGCAGAAGTAATGCTGAAGTCTAACTAAAGATATACTTAAGTATACTTGATTGTTCTAAAGTGGTATACTTAATAAGTGGTATACTTCAAATAATATCGGTCTTTAAATGCAAAATATTTAAAGATCATGCAATCCTTATCAACAGTGACATTAAAACACATTTTAGGCTTAGTATTAGTAATTGTGCATTGTGCACAAGCTGTACTCCAAATAAAGTTTAATTACAATGTTCTATATCAAGTCTCGAGTGATATGTCAGTAAATATTTTAATAGACTTGAACTATGCTTAGTGTAAAATAAATGCCTTATAAATCTATTACTTTTTTACTAGGGTAGCAATATTAAACGTATATATACTTACCACTGCAACTACGTAAATAGCTAATGGAATATAGATTTTCCCATTTATGTTCCTCCACACAATAGAGGTATTAATACAATAATATGGTATAAAATGTAAATAAAAATATCACACAAAATTTTTTATTTCACGTTATTAAATGAGGTTTTTCTGAAATGCCAGCTGATACGATCACATCATAAAATACGAAATAAAATAAACATCAGATGCCTATTTGACTTTATTTGTATATTGTTATAGGCCTATTTATATTTACCATTTTAACAACATGAATAACAAATGGAAAACAGTTTTTGTCATTTATGTTCCTCCACAGAAGTATTAACACAGTAAAACAGTATCAAAAGAACTTTTAATGTAAAAATAGCACAGTAAAAGTTACAATTATTTCATATTATTAAAAAACTCTAGTGAAAAAGCAGTAGATTTAAAATGGATTTATTTTATACTAAGTATAGTTCAAGGCTATTAACATATTTACGGACATATCGCTTGAGATTTACTGATATAAAAATTGTATTTAAACTTTATTTGAAGTACTACTTGTGCAAAATGCACATTTCCTATTAAGCCTAAAATAAGTTTTAATGTCACTATTGATGAGAATTGTATGATCTTTAAATATTTTGCATTTAAAAAACTATATTATTTAAAGTGTACCTACAATAAACTTGCAATAGTTCCACTTTAGCACAATCAAATATACTTACGTATATCTTTAGTTGGGCTTCATCACTACTTTCACACAATTAAAGTGCATTAATTACAAAATTAGTTGTTCCAATTTAGCAGACTTTAAATATACCAGTTCAGTATGATAAAAGTGCAATTGCAGGGTATTTAAGTACATAATATGTAAATGTATTCGCAGTATACATATTTTCACTAGGGAATAAATGAGCCTTTCTGAAATACCTGCTGATGCAACCACATCCTGATAATTTGGATACCCAGACTTGGCATTTTTAGGGTTTAAGTGTGTCTCACTGCTTTGGCATTGTCTTAAGGTGCTTTTTACATAATATACTTATATTATATATGTATTAGTATTTACCACTTTACCTACATGGATAACAAATGGAAACTAAACTTCCTCATTTATGTTCCTCCATACAGTAGAGGTATTAATACAGTAAAACAGTATTATAATGGTCTTTTAATGTAGAAATAGCACACTAAAAGTTCACATTATTTCATAGGATCAAATATTAAGTGAGGCTTTTTCTGAAATGCCAGCTGATACGACCACATGATAAAATACAGATTTAAAAAAACAATCGGATGCACACTTGACTTGGCATTTTTAGGATTCAAGTGTGTCTCACTGCTTTGACTTTGTCTTAAGGTGATTTTTGCATAATATATTTATGTATATTATATTATAATGTGATGACGATGTACTTTTCCAGAACAAGCATTCATTTTACATCTCACTTGGAAGGGGTAATAAGGAAGATGAAGACGAAAGGGAACTGAAAACACCACACAACTGAACAGAAACTGGAACTAGAGACATCAATAACACACATGACATGTCAGTCATTTTAATTTTTGTTTCATTGTTGTGGTAAAACACGGATTTGCTCTCCACTGCCTTGATCCTTTGTATCTAACCTTTTTAATCTGCACGTCTCACGACCTCTGTCAGCATCTCTAATCTATATATAACCATAGGTGTACAAAAGGCATAGAAATCTTTGCTCACAAAGCTTGAAAGGCCAGGTCCAACAACATACTCACACTATGTGACAAAAATAAGTTGCACAGAAAATACAGCTGTAATAGCAAATGAATCTCAAATCCAACCCTGATGAAAAGACTAGCATATGCTGTGCTTTGAATGCTGATGTGCTGTTGTCTTCTCTGTGGGTGTGTAACTAGCATGATTTAAACTAGACCAGCACAGAAATTCTGATGAGAAGAAACAGTCACCTTTTTTTATAAAAACAATTCTACAAAATTCAAAAAATAGAACCAACCAATACTTCTCGCGAAGTATGTTGATGTGGTAAAGAGTCAAGAGGCCATGAGAACCGGAGGTCTCCCGAAATTGTTTCCTGGAGGAATTAATGACATTTTTGAAAAGACTTCATCAAGATAGCACGCACACATTTTTCCTCTTGCTTTTCCCAGTGTGCTCTCTTTGCAACCGATATTGCTGTCCAGTTCAGTCATCAGCCAGACAGAACCATTATTATGTCCGTGCTGCTCTATCTTGCCATATATAAACTGGACAGCACATTTTACTAAATCAACAAACACAGAGAAGCTGGTGTGTTGAGAGTGAGCAAGCTCTCCTTACAGTAGCATTCAGGTCACTGTATGTTATGAATGGCACTATGAATCAACCTTCACCTTAGACCTGCTTGGTACTGTAATATATCCTTCAGCCCAAAGTATATAATTCTCTTGCATTCAGGTCTCTCTGCTCTGTCATGTGCTGAGCTGAATTACTGAGGCACCTATTCATTGTTCCTGTGAAATCTCACTCCCACTCCTCCAGCAGAGTGGCAGAGAATTTGAAAAAGATTTCTCTTCAAAACAGTCACTTTTCAGTTCGGCATCCTGGTACAATGCCACTTGCGTTACTACAGAAATGTGCAAATGCTGGTATTTCTCTTCATTATGGAAAATAGGTCGACCGCTTCCCTCAAGGTATGTGTAAAGGGTGAATGAACAGCCAGCACATTCAAATGTTAGTCATACATCTTTCATGATTGTGTGCGCACCTGTTTGTGCCGACACCGAGTATATATTTAAAGTTTGCTCTTGAACTACCTTTAAGCCACCAGACAAAGCAAATATGAGCTCCTTTACTGTTTTATTTTTTTAAATCAATTAATGCTAGTTTAACATTTATACAATTGAGCGTTCCAGTTGTACTCTGATGTTGGAAATTCTGAGTTTTAAGTCAGAGCTTTTACATTTAAAATTTAAAAATGTACATTTATAAAATGGATAGTTATGGTCATTGATTCTGATTGGTTGAGTTGCATTCAAAGCTATTCTAAATTACACTACAAACATACACCTTTGTTTACGTTTCTGTTGCCCGGCAACCACTTTGTTGCAACCACAACTGTTTCTGAGGAACTACATTGCTTGGCGGAAGAATACTGTTTTTATTAATATCATTACACTGTATTTGCTCTGTTTTATTTTGTGAAACCTTACTACATATGAAGAGTTCTGAAGCAAAATCCTCTAAATCCATCTGACGTATTTCTTTAAAAATAGCATTTCTTTCTGGCTACTTTGTATAGGTTTCTATGTAAGTACTGGTACTTCTGACTGGGCTGAGGCTGGAATTTAGCGAGTTTAAAGTAAAAGTATTTGATGGACGTATACTATGTGTCAGGAGCATTTACTCAGTATCATTATCTCATTTTTGACTGAGATGGCTTTTAGCTGGTTTTGCATCTGAACTCTTCATATATGGAATAACCCTTTAAACTCCGCTTTGCGTCGTGCCTAACAACGCCCCTTAGCTGTTATAAATTCATTGTAAACCATGGCTTCTTGGGGCTTATTGCTTTATTTTAACACATCAACAGAATTAATGTTGTTTATTAGCACTTCTGTGTCTTAATAAACTAAGTGCAGCATGCACTATCCAGTCTCCATCTGTGGACAGGATACTTCAGCACTATCATTGCAAAAAACGCTATTTTATATGTTTTTGTCAACTAGCGTTGTGAATAATCAACTCAGGTGTGATGTCATTTCCAGCTCCAACTTCTAAAGTAAATAAAATGCAGCATAATTACTGTATGTGAATGCACAAGTTTATAGGGATGCACAAATTTCTGGGAAAAAACCCTAAAAACAAATCAACATTTTTGTTTGTTTGTTTGAATTCAACATTATCAGCCAGTGTTGGATATTTAACTGTGCATACTACTTGCAATATTTAGCAAATCTCAAAAACAAATTTTAATATCATGCATTTGACGGTTATCATACTTTGCATGAAAATAATTGGCTTATTGTTATCGCCAAGATTTTATATATCGCCGCAAGCTCAGTTTCATGTGTCATTGCTTTCCGAAATACGCCAGACCATAATTTATACTGCAATGTAAGCAGCACATACTCTATTCCCAGCATTGCTTAGGGTGCTATAACAGTTATTATCATAAAAAAATGTGCCCAACAGCCACGAAAGGGCACCATAAAATGACAAATGGAACATTTCAGTTTCATGAGCTTGAAAGACAAACAAAACCACCATCACAAGCAATGCAAAATGCATTTAAGTGTGCAATTTTGGATGTCTATCACTTTAAGCTTTATTTTTTGGGCGTCTAATTAAATACGGTGTTATAGGAATAGCTCACCCCAACATTATAATTCTGTCATTATTTACTCACCCTCATGTCGTTCCAAAGCTGTATGTTTCTTCTGCAGAACACAAGATATTTTGAAGAATGCTGGTAATCAGACAATCTGGCAACCATTGGCTTCCACTGTATAGAAAAAAAAAAAAAACCTGACATTTCTCAAATGATCTTTTTTCTTCCTGACATTCAACTTCCAAGGTAAATAAACAGCAACACAAGTCTCAACGCATGTGAATGCAGATGCTTCCAGCAACACAATTTGTGTAGGGATACACAGATATCAGTTACATATTGGTCACTGACTTCTAATATCGGCCAAATGTTAATTATTTTACCAAAAAAAAGAGGGATCATACAAAATGCGTGCTATTTTTTTTTTTATTTAATACTGACCTGAATATTTCACATAAAAGATTTCACAAAAAAGTTTACATATAGCCCACATAAGAAAACAATAGTTGAATTTATAAAAATGACCCCGTTCAAAAGTTTACATACGCATGATTCTTAATACTGTGTTGTTACCTGAATGATCTGTTTTTTTGTTTTTTAAATTGTAGTTGTTTCACGAGTCCCTTGTTTGACCTGAACAGTTAAACTGCCTGCTGTTATTCAAAAAAATCCTTCAGGTCCCACAAATTCTTTGATTTTTCAGCATTTTTGTGTATTTGAAACCTTTCCAACAATGACTGGATGATTTGAGATCCATCTTTTCACACTGAGGGACTCATATGCAACTATTACAGAAGGTTCAAACGCTCACTGATGCTCCAGAAGGAAAAACGATGCATTAAGAGCCGGGGGGTGAAAACTTTTGAACAGAATGGACATTTTTCTTATTTTGCCTAAATATCATATATTTTTTATTTAGTACTGCCCTTCAGAAGCTACAGAAGATACTTACATGTTTTCCAGAAGACAAAATAAGTAAAACTTACCCTGATCATAAAATTTTTAAAGTTTTCACCCCGGAACTCATGAACAACTATCGCTAAACAAAAAAAAACAGCTGTGGATCATTCAGGTAACAACACAATATTAAGAATCAAGCGTATGTGAACTTTTGAACGGGGTCATTTTTATAAATTCACCTACTGTTTTGTCAGACTTGATGACCTTTCTTCTGCAGAACACAATATAATTTAAAGAATGTTGGTGATTAAACAATTTGGTGACCTTTGACCTCCACTGGTAAGAGAGAGAAAAAATGATTTTTTTAATTTTTGAGTGAACTGAAGTGTCCATTTAACCCTAAGAAATATTCAATTTCCTTCCACATTTAGGTTTCTAGAGTAGCAATGTGTTATAGTTTAACAGCAAATATTCAGTGATTCCTTCGTCTCCAAACAGCATTCTTAATGGGTAATGAATAATGACTGGCATATTAGAAAGAGCTCTATCTTCAGCTGCTTCCAGACACTACTTAGCACTTGACCCACATGTTTTATTGACTCCGAGTTAAAGACGTCGATATTGATGGCAGGCTGTTCGGTCATGCCGTTCCTCGCAGTGGCCGGTGTCAGAGCGCGTCGGTCTGGTTCAGCGCAATTTCTTTGATGGACGCAATCAGGGGCCTGTGATTTGCTTGAGATGAGAGAAGTTAGCGACTCCCCAGAGAGAACGAAAGAAAGGTCATGGAGAGTAAGAGAGGAGATGAGGCTGAGAAACACACTTCTCTGGCCCTTCTACCCTTCCACGCTATTTCAGAGAAAGCGTCTGCCAGTGCTTAAGGCAGCAAATATTCCTCCTGAACCGTGAGGGTTTGCTGTACCCAGAGGAATCAAGTCTGATTCAGAAGTTATGCTGAGCAATATTATTGGATTTAAGTTTTCCTCGCACCAGGGACAAACAAGGAGAGATTTGAAGCTCAGCCTCTTGCACTTGTTTGGACGGCTGAAATTTTCCATCTCGCTGTATTTTATGAGCTCTTAGCTTACAATGCACAGAGAGTGCAAAGTGGAAACCGAACTGGATAATGTATTTGTGTATTTGCCCAGACTATTAAGTGACCAAGTGGTTTTTCTTAATGATATTTAATGTCTCACCCAGACAAATGCACTTAGACTAGTGGATAATGGCTTTTATCTTATCTGCATGACAGCCATTGAACTTTTATGGAGCATCTTTCCTTTTCACAGACTTTACTTGGGTATTTGTAGCAACATTATTTAAGAAGGTCCACCAATATGACCTAAATGAATAAATAAATAAAAAATAAATATTTCCAAATAATCATTGCTATAATTTTAAATATTTTTTTGACAATTTGTTCATTTTTGTAAATATATTTTCTACCAATATATATTTTTGGCTGTTTCTTAAATATATTTTTGAAATATTATATTAAATAAATTTGACTATAATTTAAAGAAGACAAAAAACATTTAAAAAAAAAACATTTAAAAAAATATTTTTAATAATGTTTATTTACATAAATATGTTGTTTACCTACATACTTAGATTTTTTTAAATATTATATAAAAATATGAGAAATAAATGAAGTTTAAAAACATTTTTTTTAATTTATGTAAATATTTTATTTATTTATTGACAATTTGTTAATTTACAGAAATATATTCTCTACCAATATATATTTGTCTGTTTTTTAAATATATTTTTGAAATATTATATTAAATTATTGTTATATTTTGATAATGTTTATTTATGTAAATATATTGTTTACCAAAATATTTCTTGGCATTTAATTTGTTGATTTTTTTTTTATATGATATAAAAACATATTTCTAAAAATAAAAATAATATTTTGCCCTCTATATACATTTAAAAAAATAAATAAATAAATAAATTCACATGTTACATTGGAAGAAAAACCTTATTTGTTGTTTATAACACTTATGAACATACAATCAATTAAAAAAAAAAAATCAGCAAGGAATTAACTTTACAGAGATCCAAAACAATTACAGTATTGCAATATATTTAATAAAATAAACATTATTAAATCATTACGAATCTAGTTTTGATCTCTAGGCTATCCATATTTGCATTTGTATCCACATTTGCAAATGTATTTTGGCATATGAAGTTTAAAACTAAACACATCTTTTTTAATTTATGTAAATATTTATTTTATTTATTTATTTTTGATAATTTGTTAATTTATAAAAACATTCTCTACCAATATATTTTTTTAAATATATTTTTGCTATAATTTAAAGTAAAAATATTTTATATTTTGATGTTTATTTATGTAAATATATTGTTTATATATCATTATGAATCTAGCTTTGGTCTCTAGTAGGCTTTTCACATTTGCATTTCGGCATAACTTTTAAAACTAAACATATTTTTATTGCAAATATATATTTCATAGACCTTCCCAGTTTACAACAAATTTACAGCATGTTTAAAATATATTTTGGTCAATACATACAGTTAAACAGGGTGTTTTGAGCATTGTTTTTCAAGTTTATATGAGGACACGCTCACTAATCAACGACTGTAATATCAGGGCAAAGTTTCTCAGCAGCCGTAAATGATATGCATGAGCTCTGGATTCCCACAGCGTGTCTTAGAAAGGATAAATCATGAAAAACAAACTCACAACACTGTACACAAGCCTATCCGACGAGCCAGACGTGGACTGTGATGCTGGACGTTTGTATGTTTGTTGTGCCGGACAGCCTAGTTGGCTTTGATCATGTTTTTTTCTCCTGAAGTTCACAGCTGCGTCTACGTCCAGATCTGTGGTCTTTTAAAGTTAGCTGATCAACATCAAACAAATGACAAAAAAAACTGTTTCTCGGCTTCTCAGCTTCCGCCCACACGTCGTAGTTTTGCCTTTGTTTGTGTGTCCGTCTGATCCAAATTGATGCGGTTGCACATGCGGAGTGTGTTTGATACGAGTCTGGATGCCAAATAGACCTTTTAGTAAATTGATGGGGGCATATAAATACAGCTTTTGATGAACTAAGATTACTGTACTTGTCATTCACTCAACATACAGAGGGGAGTCTGGTAGACCGCTGTATTATTTTGCTGTTTGCTGTTGTCAGGTACGGCCTTGGCAGGCACGAGTAGAGGTCTAATTAAAGTTTCAAATGCAAAATGACTTATGCAAATGCAGCAGGAAGGGCACAAGTGAAACAGACGGACTGTCCTTTTTCTTGCAGTGCCATAGTAACAGAGAGATTACATGAGGAGATTTGTAAACTGGGAATTGAGGTTGTATCATGACATTTAATCCCCTTGTAATCATGTGTGGCTAAATGTTATTTCTCCAAACACTTCATACAGTATGTAGGATCAAGAGGTAATTTATTTCTCATCATTCAAACATCTATTTATATCCAAAATGTGGCAAACAGAACACTCTCCCAGTGGAAAATTGCATTGCTCTCTCTTAACTCAGGAAAATTAATGGAGTTATTAGATAAGTTTCCTTCCAAACATCAAGTATAAACACTGTCTCTTAGTTTCTTCTGAATGTTTCTAAATATAATATGCAACCTTGGTGAGCATAAGAGATCTCATTAAAATATTTTAAAATAATAACGTTTCCAAACTTTTGACAAACACATTTATTAATTTACATTTCTAACATACTGTATATAAAAACATCATTTAAAAAGTGTTATCAACAGAATGAAACAGAATATAGATAAAACAGTAACAATGGCAAATTCTGTCAATTTTTAACTTCTTTTATTCTAATATAACTACACTACACTATTTTTCTAATTATTCCACTGACCCCCTGAAAGCAATTTCAAGAGCCCTGCACTAGGAAAAACAAATATTATGCTGGCAGACACTACATGTCCACACCAAAAGTGAATTTTTACATTTTTAGTAAACACACACAAAGACGCAAACAGAAGCAAATCTTAGCCAGGTGAATTTTGAAACTGTTTTTATGTTTTTATTCACTCTAGTGACCTGAAAAACATCCTGCAGTAATATATTTGCTTCACGAGGCGAATATCTGCAATCGCATTATCGATCTAGATTACTCACAGGATGGTTTTCGTGTCACTCTCTTGAATAAAACATATCATTTAACATGTAATGCTCTTCTCCATTTTCTGATACAGTCGGATGTGTCCGTCTCTGATTGGCTTGTGTGACTACGCATCGTGAATCTTCCGCTGAGGCTAAAATTTTTCAACAACGCAGAAGACGCTATTGAGGCGTATATGGGCCATTCTACAGAACTGGTGCAAACTGCTGTATCACAACCAAAAAACACATTTATAAAAGCATTTAAGTATTCAAATCTTACATATTTATTAAGATCCTTATATTATGTATTAAATATTAGTAAGATTAAAGGGGTCATCGGATGCCCATTTTCCACAAGTTGATATGATTCTTCAGGGTCTTAATCAAAAAAAGTCTATAATATACTTTGGTTAAAAATTCTCAATGGTTGTGTAAAACAACACTCTTTTTACCTTGCCAAAATCAGCTCTGCTAAAATCATCTCATTCTGGTCGAGGCTGCTTTAAATTAGCTCTGCTCGCCCCGCCCCTCTCTTCTCTCTGTGGAGTGACGAGCCTGTTTACTTTACCCGCATTTAGCTACATTTAGCCATGAAACTTGCTAACTAGCACATTATTAGGAAAGGTGATCGGAAAGATTCATAAAAAAAACCCTTATACTCATGTCTGCTGTAAGTGAAGCTGGATCACAAATGATTCGCACCAACACAGATGGATATTATGTAGATTGAGAGGCGCATTCCCTTCACAAACAAACGTAATCCACTGCATCTTCAGCGGCTCAGATGTTGGGAATAAATGACGACCACTATGTTCTTTATTACATCCAGCAACACAACACCTCAATCGCTCATTTGGAGATATTCTTGTCTAACTTACATCCCTGCTCCGGCATCGAAACAAAGAGGGCGGACTGTTACAGCTGATCTGTGGTAAAACGCTCATGTCAATCAACTGTCGTGTGAGCGGCCTCTGTGGGTGTGACGCCACAACGACAAGCATCTGAGAATGGCTTGATTTAAAAAAGGGAATATTATTTTTAGAGATTAATTAAAAACCACTGCATGGATTTTTATCATTATATGGTAGATGTGTACATACACTGACAACACACATTAATGTTCAAACAACATGTTAAAGTGAACTTAGCATCCGATGACCCCTTTAATACATATAAAATCATAATTTATTGGGTAATTTCAATTGGGAGATGGCTGTCCCAGTTGATATACTGAAATAATTTTTTTCTTTTTTTCCCCCATTTTTCCATTTTTCTCCAAGTTCAAAAAAAAATATATATATATATATATATATATTATAGTTTCTTTGTAAATTATGAAACTTCATGTGAAAAAAACGTGTCACGCATCTTTAAGGAACATCACTACTGAACACCTTTTTTCTGCAATTAAGTGCACTTTTTTGGGAGTTTTGGAACATTTACTTTTTATGTGTACAACTGTTCAGAACTGTGCTAGCTAACAATGCGCTGATTAGCATCTTTGAGCTAGCTTCAAAAGTATCTAAAATTGTCACTACTGAAACAGTCACGACCGACACACTTGGTGAAGTTTCGGTAGTGACATGTTTGTTTTTTGGGTGTTATCCCATAGAATTGTCACTACTGAAAGTGTCATTATCGAAACATGTCATTATTGTTTCAGCAGTGACAAAAAGGGAACACATAATCCTCATATTTAGGGGAAATAAACTACATTTTAATACAGTTATGCAGTTTTTTTTTGTATTTTAGTATGTTTTAGTAGTGTTTTAGTGTGCAAGTTAAGTTGGTTCAACGTAAATTCAAGCTAATGAATCCTTGAATTTTGAAATCAATATGATCAACTCTTTGCCTTTTACAAAGAAAAACTGAATTCAAAATACAACAAATCTCATAAATTACACTTGAAATATTGTTAAAAATTCAACTGTTATGGATTTACCTCTGAAAAAAATGTTTTAAAAATAGAAAAAAATATACACTTACAATCTAGATGCAAGCAAAATCTTCAATATAACCCTTATTAACCTGTTAATTAAATTATTATTACTGTGTTTCGGTAGTGACAAACTTGGAAAGAAAACAAATATTCCAAAACTTTCTGAAAATACAGTATGAGAATTAACTAGGGCCTAATGATTTCTGCAATGCGGAAAAAGCAGATGGAATCACAGAATCCAGTCATAAAAACGGAATTTACTGAATAACGCGGAATGTCACGGAATTTGTCCAAGTTTGAATGAATTAATCAAAAGTAGGTCATTACACTTAAATTAAAACCGCAATATGGACTAGTATCTGTAAATATTACGCCGCAATAATACCATTTAAATGTGAATCCTGCATGTTCTACATGTCTCTGTTTTAATGAATGGAGCAGACGAGCGGTTTTGTTTACTACACACACTAAAATGCGTGTGACGCTTGCAGTGATTTCAGCGTCTGTCGTCCCACTGAATGAGGACATAAATACATGAACAATATCTGCTGAGAGTCACTTCATGAGCATTTGACCGTTCCATTTTAGGAAAACTAGCGTTATATCATATACAAACAGAAATGTAAAGGTAGACACGGCAACCCGTCAAAATAAAAGTCCGGTTTAACTTGAAGACATTGTGCCAGATATTTATTATTACTACTATTACTACTACTACTAAGATGAAACAAACATTATTTTTTAGGGTATAATCACACAACATTTCTTCCATGTTTTAATTTTAATAGTAAATTCCCCTTTGTTTGCCTAATTTTCAATAATTAAAATGAATTAAATTAATGTTTTATGCCTTCATTTGATAACCACACTTTAAATACACAACACAGAATTTCTGAGGGTAAAAAAAAAAACTTTCATAAGGCTATTTTAAGAAATAAATTTGAATAAATTAAGTATGCATTCAAATAATTAGACATGCTAAAACACAAAATTTGATAACAATAAAACATATGGTGAGAAAAAAATAAAACATTTCATAGGGCCCTAAACGTGTCATTTTTGTTAAACCTTTATTAAATTGATGTGATATGTTTCATGATTTTAATCAATCAGACATGCTCTTTGATCAATAAAATTTTATTTAACCATTAAAACGGAGTTGAGAAAAATTAAAACTGGAAAAAATGGAATTTATATTACCTTTATATTACCTATAATATTATACAATATCATACAAAATTTTTAGAAAAAGACTTTTTTTTTTTTTAAGACGTTTTCAACCAATTCTGTAGAATGGCCTATATCACGCATTCACGTGTTCGCGTCACCAAATATGTCTTTGCAGGTTATGTAATCTACTCACATGAATAGTTAAATTCGCAGAATTTACAGAGAACCAGACGATTTGATTCTTGAGAAGAATTTTCATGAGAAATGTTTAAGTTGATAATGAATTTTTTGACTGCCACTGTGAAGAACCTGTGAGATAACCCTGGCGTTTCCTCATTAGATTTAAGCAAAAGTCTCCATTTGTTCTTCATTTAATTCCACAGCTGTCTGAGAGAAACATGTGAGATATCATAGACATCTCCTTTGAGGTTTTCATGTCTACAGGCTGTTATTTAATCGTTCCATGCAACACTCTTTCTTGATGAGTTTTCACAATGTCAATCAATCACTGACAGAAACTAGTTCAATCTCAGTTTCAGCTTCCTCTTGATGCCACTCGATGTCGATTAGGGAGGAAGGCAAAAAACGTCCTCTGTTAAATGATAATATGCCGCATTCATTCAGCACAACTGACAAAAATACCAGCACGGTTAATACGAGAGGAGAGTGACATACTTGATTACTCATTCACTGCAGCTGCAGAGCTCGTGTGTTGTGTATTATGAAGTCTGTGACAAATAGAGACCGTCACAGTCTGCCTGTGATAAAGCTAAAATGCTTCAGTATTATTTGTGATCATTTCAAGGTTCTCCCATAACTCAGAACATTGTTTCTTTTTATACGCATTCACAATGTTACTCGCAATTACAGCAGGCGGGTCAATGTATTCAATAAGAAATAACAATCCCACAAGAATAAAATGTGCAAGTTGTCACGTCCTCTTAGTCGTCCAAGTAACCAGAACACAATGTCCAAGCTTCCTGCCTATAGAATTGCCCAGACTCAAACGCTTTCCCAGTCGTTTCACTGGCACTTTCTGTTGGTGGGCAGCAATGCATGAGGATAATTAACTCAATGATCTAACTGCGCAAGAATGACTAAGATCTGTAAAAATACCTTCTCTTTATGAGGCCTGTTAGCTGCATACTGAGTTTACATAATTGTTTGAGAAATTATAGTCACCCCACATGCACTTTCAAAGACTGCAGGTATATTTTCTTTTGTTTGCTATATCAGTGGTTCTCAACTGCACTGTAAGAAAAACATATTTAGAATATTAGAATTTAGGTAATTTTCTGCTCTGAACATTTCCTTTAAAAACGAAATGGAAAATTACTTCATCTCATGCCCCATTTATACTTACTTTTCTGGTTTTGCTTTTCCATGTCTATGGAAGCCCGTTTCCCCCACTAAATAAAGAAAGGTGACTTTTTAATCTCCCAATTCTGACTTTTTTTCTCACAATTGCGAGTTTACATCTCTAAATTTTGACTTCTTTTCTCAGAATTGAGATATTAACTTGCAACTGCATGTTTGTCCAACTCCGAGAGGAAAAGCTGCGAGGTTCTATCTAACAATTCTGAAAAAAGAAGTCAGAATTGCAAGTTTTATGTCACTAAATTCTGAGAAAAAAAGTCAGATGTAAGCTGGCAATTGCTACACTCTATAAAAATGCTGGGTTAAAAACAACCCAACCTATAAGCCTATTTGGCAACCCAGTGCTAGGTTAATATTGGACAGAACACTTCCTGGGTTTTTCTGACCAAGCTTGGTTGGGTTGAATATTTTTACCCAACATGCTTGGCTGTTGTAAGTCAACTGTTTAAAAAATATCATATTGCTGTCTTAAAGGAGAAGTCCACTTTCAGAACAACAATTTACAAATAATTTACTCATCCCCTTGTCATTCAAGATGTTCATGTCTTTCTGTCTTCAGTCATGCAGAAATTATGTTTCTTGAGGAAAAAAATTCAGGAATTATCCCCATATAATGGACTTGATTG
>JAHKKF010517615.1:0-10311 GCA_019740295.1 Labeo calbasu | reverse complement strand
TTTTTTTCTTGAATCTGATGCTATATGTGACCCTGGACCACAAAACTAGTGTTTTTTTTTTAATGGCTGAATCCAATATCTTGAGGTTCTTCATTGGCATTACATGTTCTATGAAGAACCATGGAATCTTTGTTACACTAAAGGTTGTTTATAGTCAAAACAGGTTTTTTTTTTTAGGGGTGTGAGCAACGACTAATTTGATAGTCGTTTAAACAAAAGTTTTGTATCCGACTAGTCCCGCATACCCCTAGATTTTTTAGGTTATTAAAATGGTTGTTTTAAGAATTGACCACTGAATGGTTCTTTGGGGAACCAAAAATGTGACCCTGGATTACAAAATCACGAGGGTCAGTTTTTTGAAATTAAGATTTATACATCATCTGAAACCTGAATAAATAAGATGATGTATGGTTTGTTAGGATAGGACAATATTTGGCTGAGATACAATTGCTTGGAAATCTGGAATCTGAGGACGCATCTAAATATCTAAATACTGAGAAAATCACCTCTAAATTTGTCCAAATGAAGTTCTTAGCAATGCATATTACTAATCAAAAATTAAGTTTTGATATATTTACGGTAAGAAATGTACAAAATATCTTAATGGAACATGATCGTTACTTAATATCCTAATGATTTTTGGCATAAAAGAAATATTTATAATTTTGACCCATACAGTGTATTTTTGGCTGTTGTTACAAATATTCCCGTGATACTTAAGACTGGTTTTGGGGTCCGGGGTCACATATAGATTATATTTAAGGACAACAGGTGTTGAGTCATTTGCCAAACTGCATTCCACATGTCTCTGATTTGTTAGCATATTTCTAAACAGGATGAGGGTTTTTCTGTGTGTTTACACTACAAATCCACATCTGTTGTAACATTTCGGAGGACATATTTGTAGCATTTACCAAGAGTTTAAATTGGATTTTAATTAGAATGCAAGTCTGCTTAATGAAAAGTTCTGTTTAAAAAGAAAAAAAGTCCAATTAAGACTAAAAGTCATCTAGTTTGGAGCCAATAAAAAAACGATGGCAATCCACATTGGCATAAAACGTTAGAATGTTATCTGTGAATAGTTTAAACGTGTTCTAGATAAAGTCTGTTGACTCATTAGCGTGTGCATTGGAAATGGCCGTGATTATGTGTGAGGCAGGAATGCTGGGTAATCAGACGTTTAGGGCTGAGGGGGAGGTGAACTGAACACAACACCACCTGCACCCTTCAGGTAAATGAGGAACAGAGGAAGAGGAGGTGGCAGGGAGCCTCTGGGGAGAGATGCTCGGCTGTCAGGAGGCACGAGGGTAATTAACCTGGAGAGACCTGATCATGGAAACTTTTGCGGCTAAGAAGCCTTGGGCTGCGTGTACGGTCGAGCTCCGCTGCTCAAACACGGCTTGTTTACATGTTGCGTTATGGCTCTGGAACAAAAAAAAACAACGCAAACGTTCTGATGTACATGTTTTCTTACATTAATGAGTTCAGCAGTACTGAACGGTAGCAGCTAACTATTGCTTTTTAAACCTCTAATGTTTAAAGCGTGAGCGGAGAGAAACCTGCCGAGGCGATTAAATATTAACTTCATTTATTGCTTTGGGTACGGGCAGCGATCTCCACTCACTGACCTGCCCAGAACACACAGATCCACATCACAGATGTGTGTTTGTGCAAGCTGAATCACACCCTGCAGAGGACAGGAAACGACTTGAGACTGATTAAAAAAAAAAAAAAAAAAAACTTTCCGATAGCATTTGCAAGACGAGCATCACCGTTGCTAGTGTTCAAACCTGTTAAAAACATGTTAAAGTTAAACATTGTATTTGTGAACAATGGTGATTTTTCTGTTTCCAAGGCGCCATGCAGACCCCAGAGGCAGGCGCTGACTCCACGTCCAACGTGCCCCTCCAGACCAGCGTGCCTGTGCAGCCTGCGGTCAGTGCCCAGCAGGTGGCGTCTCAGGTGCCCGTCCAGCAACAGGTGAGCCCATGCGTCTAAAAACCATTATAGCTCAGCCAGAAAGTTTTTTTTCTGCATCAGATTTGTAGAAATGTGTCATTCCATCACGTGCTCATCAATGGATGTGAATGGGTGCCGTCAGAATGAGAGTCCAAACAGCTGATAAAAACATCACAATAATCCACAATGGCTTTTGAGAAGACAAAAACCGAAACAAATCCATAATTAACTCCGTAATCCATCATAACACTTATTATCCATAATAAATGGTCTGGTCTGAATCAGGAGAGAAATCTGCACAGATCAAGCACCGTTTACAAGCTGTAAACTTTAAAGCTTTTGTCTCCTCACGATTGTAACTGGAGTGGTGTGGAGTGATGTGGATTACTTGTGGATTATTGTGATGTTTTTATCAGCTGTTTGGACTCATTCTGACGGCACCCATTCACGTCCATTGGCGAGCAAGCGATGTAATGCAGTCCATCAATTAATGTCTTGAAAAGACAAAAGAAACAAATCCATCATTAAGACGTTTTAACTAGTGGCTTCTGGCTAAAATAAGTCCTCTATCCAAAATATTGTGGATAATTTTCAGTTAATTGTCATTTTTGGGTGAATATTAGAAAAACACAACAACAAACATATGAGAGAAGAGTAATCTAGTTCACGAACAAATGAGCCGTTCTTGCAATGAATCGTGTTTAAATCGAATGACTCGCTTACTGCGTATAGTTTTTGGGTGCTTTTTTGTACTTTAACTTAATTTAACTTAACTGCATTTATTTATTTAATTAATTATTGTCAGTAACAGTTTTTAGAACCTTTTTAAACACTTGAACGACTTTTCCACAGTTATTAACTTTGTAAATCTGGTTTTACCATTTTTTTGTATATATTTTTGAATTTTTATAACACAGTAGTTTGTGTTTTATTACTTGGACATTAAATTGCGTCGGTGTTTCTAATACAACAACTGAGGGAGTGACACAAAATTGAACGTCTGTCTTTTGACAAACTTCATGTTTTTATTTTTGGTTTTGTGGACCCTGGACCACAAAACCAGCCATAATGGTCTTTTTTTAATTGAGAGTGAGGGTTTAAAGCTGAATAAATAAGCTTTCCACAGATGTATGGTTTGTTAGAATAGGATACAACTATTTGAAAATCTGGAATCTGAGGTGCAAAAAATCTAAATACTGAGAAAATCGCCTTTAAAGTTGTCCAAACGAATTTCTTAGCAATGCATATTACTAATCAGAAATGAAGTTTTGATATATTTACGGTAGGAAATTTACAAAATATCTGAATTGAACATGATCTTAATATCCTAATGATTTTAACTCATACATTTTTTTTTTTTGGCTGTTGCTACAAATAAACCCGTGCTACTTAAGACTGGTTTTATGCTCCAGGGTCACATTTGGAAAGTCAAAGAAACACTATTGTGGATATTCGTATCGGGGCAAACAGGAATGCAAAAATGATATCTGTTGTAGTTTTCATTTACCGTTATAGATGTTTATCCAGCTATGACGACTTCAGCTTCTGAGAACCCTGGAAATGTCAAAAGGGTCCATTACTATACGCATTTTTCTCTTTGAATCTTGATGAAAGCGTTGTAAATGTAACATACTGTTGTTTCTTTTACTATGATCTTGCAAAGCTGCTGAAACCGCTTATTTATATATCCTCCAGTCTTGATGGAGACGTGAGTCACTCTGGGTGTAATTGTGTCGTGTGTTTTCAGGCGCAGACTGTTCAACAGGTCCAGCATGTGTATCAAGCACAGGTGCAGTACGTTCAGGAGGAAAACAACGGCGTTTACACCAACGGAACCATGTGAGTGTTTAAGCATATGGGCTCAGACATACCTGCTCCACGATGTGATTTTTAAAACGCATGTCAGAGGCGCTTTGTAATTGGTGCACATGCTGACAAGTGCTTTAGGACACCAGCAAAATGGTGCAAAAGGCAGAATTAGTCCCTCATACTGTCATAGACAAAATAAAACAAGGGTTAGCCGCAATTGTTTAGTTGCAAACCGATGTGACGCACTCCAGCTCTGTCCTGTCACTGAAACATGCTGAGCGTCAGTGAGAGAACTGCGTTCAGTCACCTGGAAATGACCACAAGTATCAGTGAGTGGCCGGCGTAAGAGGGACGAGAGCACTCGAGGATCGTGCGCTTTTTAGAGAAGAAGTCGACCTGTGCCGCGGAAAAGCACTTCCAGACGTTCACCCTCGGCGCAGGTCACCTGAAACTCTCCTAAGTGCTTTCGTCTGCTTTCTCTCACTCGGTAACATTCGGATCGCTCCTATTTAGAAATTCACTCAGCACGAGGCTAAGATCTTTCAAATTGGCTATTATAAATAAAATGTCATCAGCCGAACGGAGAAAGCACATATCAGAATGGCAATCAAAAGCAATGTTCTCTATAAAATACTTATGCTTTGGTGATTTCCGTATCCATGGAAACAGCACTCTCACCTGAAGCTGAAAGGATGCGAACCCATCAAGACACGACTTATTATGTTTCTCGAGTCAATTAAAGAAAAGCGTGTGCGCTGATATAATTTAAAAATGTCAGAAATCATTCGAGTGAAAAAAGAAAACAGCTGGCTGCTGTATCTCAAGCGCTCTCGTTTTATTGGCAGACGGACGTATTCGTACTCAGAACCGCAACTGTACAACCAGAACAGCGGCGGGAACTACTTCGACACGCAGGGCAGCTCGGCTCAGGTGAGCACGGTGGTCACCACTCACAGCATGGCCAACAACGGCAACGGGAACGGCGCTCTGGCCATGGGGCTGTCGGGAGGCCAGATCATCAGCAGCTCGGGAGCGTATCTGATTGGAGGAAACTCCATGGACGGCTCCGCCCCTCACAGCGCGGCTCAGACCACCAGAGCCTCCCCCGCAACGGTGAGCACCAATCACGGACGCGCACCTCACCGCTCGCAATCCCCACGTGCTTGGAACGATTCAAGCCAAAATTAACATGTTTGTAGAAATTAAGGGCTAATCATGTTCCTCTAGAGGTCATTTTCTGCGTCTAAAACACACTTCAGAATCAAATACTTTAATCTCATTAACTAAAATAAACTCAGTGTTTATAAGTGGTTACCTATTAAAGTAAATCAGCATATTTTGTGATCATGGCTCTGTTCTAAAATGCTGCAGGCTTTCTACTGCTACACTATTCAAAAATAAAGATCACAAAATTGCGTTTTCAAAGTGATGCCTTAGAACCATTTCTGGTTCTCCAAAGAGTGAACCGTTCTGAAAAGAACCATTTTTTTCTTTGTGGTCCACTATAGACTCTTTGTGCAATTAATGTTAAAGGTTCGTCATGTAGGGCCCTATGATTTCCACCTGGACAGAATTATGGATAGATAAATCAAAAGTAGGTCAGTACGCTTAAATCAAAACGCATCAAAATGAATCCTGCATGTGCTGACTGTGTGAATGAATGGCACAGACATGCAGTTTCTGTGTCTGCTGCCTCAACACAAACATCATTTCTAGAACTGCTCTGAGAATCACTTCATGAGCACTTTACACTTTCTTTTGTGAAAAATTATCATATCATATACAAACAGAAACTTAAAGGTCTTCACCGCAACCCGCCAAAATAAAAGTTTGAAGAAACTGTGACAGAAATATATTACTACTACTACTACTACTACTACTAAAATACTAGAAATACTTACCAGAAAAAAAAAGACCAGAATTTAACTGTAAAAATGCAATACGCAACACAGTATTTCTGAAAAAAAATGAATTAAATATTTTTATGTATATAAAATCAACTAATTAGAGATGCTTTTGATTAAACATTGATGAAATCATTAAAATGGAATTATGAAAATTAATGGAAAACAAAAAAAAAATAAATAAATAAAACTGACTGATTCGTATGGCTGTAAAAATGTAATTGCTGTTAAACTTTTAAGAAAGGGCTGTTAAATTGTGTATGTTTCATGATTACAATTAATTAGACATGCTATTTGATTGATGTTTTTAGAGAGTCTAGAAAAATTAAAACGGAAAAAACGGAATTTAGAAAAAAATAAAATGGAATTTGGGGAAAAAACAAAACCGTTTTCATTCATGGAACCATCAAGGCCAATAAAGAACCTTCATTTTCCACCTTATTTTGCAATTAAGAAATTGCTATTTTCTGTGAATGGGCAAAACTTACAATTGAATAGCACTGTTATTAAATAAGGAAACTATTTGCACTACAAAACAGTATGTTTATGATTATGATAATAGAATATTATGACAAATACAGGGTCTTATGAAAGCGGTTTTATTTTTTCCCAAGTTCAATTTTTTTTTTTTTTTCCAAATTCCAATTTTTCTGGTCTTTTTTTTTTTAATGGTTAAATAACATTTTATTAATCAAAAAGCAAGTCTAATTAATCACAATTATGAAACATCCAATTTAACATTAATTTATTAAAAGGTTAACAAAAATGACATGTTTAGGGCCTTTTTCTCACCTTCTGTTTTATTGTTACCAAATTCTGTTGAAGCATGTCTAATTATTTGAACGCATAAAAACAACTTAATTTGTTAAAGTTTACTTTTACAATATTTACATTTTTCTGGCTATCAAATGAAGGCATAAGATATTAATTTAATTTATCTTTTATTGAAATGAAAATTAAACATTTTAGTTTTTGGCAATCAAAGTTACTATTAAAATTAAAACGAAAGAAATGTTGTGCGATTTATTCCTTAATAAAATACAGTTTTAGTAATTTTAGTAATAATAGTAGTAGTAGTAGTAGTAGTAGTATTACATGCATTCTATTAAACAATAGTAATAAATGTCTTCCATCCAAGAAATTCCATCTGTGTTTTCTGGCTCGCAGAAATCATAGGACCCTATATTTGCCAAAAATTACTAAAAGTGACTGACACACGCTCTCAATCTACAAAATTTTGTCAACCTACTCTTACATTAAAAAGGTGGATAGCAGTGTCATAAATACAAATATTACACTTCATTTTAAATTCAGTTGAATTGTTTTCTCATCGTTTTCAGTATTTGTATAAATTAACATACATGCAGTGCACATGCAAAACAAGATAGACGTGTCGAGAAGCCTTTACATCAGGTGCACTCATGTTAGACGTTTGGAACAGAGCCAATGTGTCTAGAACAGATTTATTTTATTATAGCATGTTACATAAAAAAAGGGAAGTCTTATCATCGAGCATCATTAAGGGGCAACTTTATCTCAACTTCATCTCTGGGTCAGCCAACTTTATGTTTGAACAGTGACGTAAAATGCGTCCTACTTCTGCATTTTTGTATCCTGCTCACAAGTGTAGTGCATTATGGGTGTTGAGGTTTTTCCACCTTTTTGGCAAAAGAGAATTCATGTTCTACTGCATAGACAACCAAGTTGTCAGTGGTGTATTCGAATTAATTTCTGACCCTTCAGATGAATAATTGATCATGTTGTCACTGTTGTTCATGAAAAACTTCCTGACTTTTGACCTGTTGCGATGGGGTGTTTATGAACGCTATGCTCAGTTGTGAATGAAAGCGGGACCGTTATGATGACGTCTGCGGTGCTGGGCTGTAGTGTGTGGTTTTGGTGGCTGGGACGCTTTAGTCGGGTCTGTTTCTGCTGCTCATCTCTGGTGTCAGTACAGCTCTCTGTCGCTACGGCCTTCATTTGATTTACTTTTCCCCCCTTTTTGTTTTTGTTCTCCTTTATTCTTTTGCTCTTTGGTCTATCAGATTGAAATGGCGATTGAGACGCTCCAAAAGTCTGAAGGTTTATCCAGTCAGAGAAGTTCGCTGCTCAACAGCCATGTAAGTTGTAACCATGACGACCATGCACAGCTTCGCTTTGCACAATCTGCTTCTCTCTCTCTCGCTTTCTCTCTCTCTCTCTCTTACACTGTGCCATTCAAAAGAGTCACATGATCCATTCGGAACATGCATTTGTTACATTTGAAAAAAAAAAAAAGTTACAGTGTGGACTTTTGAAATGGCACTGTATTAGTTTATGCAGGTGTTACTTTATTGTATTTTTATTGTTCTTCCATGTATGTTCAACTTTTAGGATTTGTAATGTTAAACGAGATGTTAAACGATTTGCTCTAAGGTTGTAGCACAGCACCACTGTCATTCCAAACCTGCGACTTTCTTTCTTCCATAGAACACAACATGCAATTTTTTTTTAAAGAAATTGAAAACTGACGAATTTAGCCGTTCTCCACAGCTACAATGGTTACTGGATAATTACGAGACGGCGGAGGGAGTGAGTCTGCCCCGTTCCACCCTCTACAATCACTACCTGCGCCACTGTCAGGAGCAGAAACTGGACCCTGTTAATGCTGCGTCTTTCGGGAAGCTCATCCGCTCCATCTTCATGGGGCTGCGCACCCGCCGCTTGGGTACCCGGTAAAATCAGCCGCCTCTCCTCTCACTGACACGTGCTCCATTCTCTCCACAGCTGCATTTATTCACAGAAGTCTCGTTTTTTTTACCCTGAATTTAGAGGGAACTCCAAATATCACTATTATGGGATTCGCGTGAAGCCGGACTCTCCTCTGAACCGGTTGCAGGAGGACATGCAGTACATGGCGTTGAGACAGCAGCCCGTCCAACAGAAGCAGAGGTACACTCATCTCTGTCAAACTTTATCAACGAGTAGCATCTCATAAGAGATCTGTTAGTAAGAGCGCTGTTCTTACAAGTATCCCAACGTGGCTCACGAGTAGTGATGAGCATGGCGCTGGACATGCAAATGTCAAGTGTTGAATTCACAGGAAATGCATGAACTGGTCAAACGCACATCTTAAACGAAATGCAAGCAGGGCTGGGGTAGCAACTGATGTGGATTACGTAATCAGATTCCAAAAAATAACTACTTAGCGTAAGTTACATTTTAAAATCAGACTACAGTTACTTTTTTATTGATTACACGACTACGTATTCACACAGTAGCAATAAGTTATTCATCATTTATTCATTCTCTCTAATTCCTCTTTTTTTATCTCTGAATTTTCCTTTCTAAAATAGTTTATTGCTTAAATACACACTTAGAAAGTCAGGTTTTGTGGACATTAGTCAGCTGGCGACAGTATTTGATCAGTGGATTTTACAAAACTCATTTCAAGAACTGTTGTCACAACACAATACCAAGATTTTGACTTCAATACGATACCTGACTAAAATCACGATACTACTGCTGAACCGATACTAGACAAAAACATGGAAACCGGAAAAGTAACTGAGTAACAGATGATCAAATTCGAGATCACAGTTATTCTATCTATTAAAGCATTTCATCCCCCCCTTTAAAAAAAAAAAAAAAAAAAAAAAGAGAAAATCATTTTGGTAAATTAGCTAAAAGGAGAAATCCTAATCTGATTTCATGATTTAGTAATTTTATTTCATAATAACTATTTATATCATGATATAGTCATTTTTTTGTTATTTTATCTTTATTAATAATAAGAACCTAGATGCAAGCATCAAACTAAAGTACACCTACAATAAAACAAAGAAATAAATATAGCACCCTATTCCTAAATTCCACTTAAATTTTTATCAGACTCTATTGTAATGGTTACATTAAATAAAACAAATTAGAAGACATGTCTAATTAATTCAAATCATGAAACTTGCACTATTTGACAGCAAATTATTAAAAGTTTAACAAAAATTACATGTTTTTAAGGCCCTGTGAAATTTATTATTTTTCTTAAATTCAGTTTTGTTTTTGTGAATGTTTTCCATTAATTTATTCCTTTTTTTTTTTTTTTTTTAAAGAAATACTGTGTTGTGTAAATATTCCTTAAATACTGTTTTAATATATTTTTTTTATTAGTAGTAGTACTATCATTAAGTAAGATATTTCTGACTATGAAGTTAAAACCTTTAGGTTTCTGTTTGTATATGATATGACGATAGTTTTCCGCAAAAGAAACGGTAAAATGCTCGTGAAGTGACTCTCAGAGCAGTTCTAGAGATTATGTTCATGTAGCATCCATCGCGTTGATTTAAGTGAATCTATTCATCCCAGTGTTTTACTCAAGAAATACAGTTCTTATTAAAATGCATTCTTAAAGTACCAGTACTAGTAAAATGCGAAATCATACCGTTTTTAAAAGCAGGGTATCGCAATACATTTTTTAATACCGGTATATCGTGCAACACGGAGTGTAAATACAAAGAATGTAATTAACAGTATGAAGTGCATATGTGTGTGTGTGTGTGTGTGTGTATATACACACTACCGTTCAAAAGTTTGGGGTCAGTAAGACTTGTAATAGTCTTTAAAGAAGTCTCTTATGCTCATCAAGGCTGCATTTATTTGATTA